>BHFT01074506.1:0-27500 GCA_004320025.1 Laticauda laticaudata | reverse complement strand
ATTGTCATCGAGAACAGGATCTCAAAAAGTGCCTCAAAAATATCTAGAGCATTGGTTGTAATTAGTTTGCAGCACAGTTTAATATCGCAAGGCTAATCTCTGGGTGAATGCCGAGCCTGTGAATTGAGCTAATATGCTTTAGTAAATAAATAAATAAACAAATAATGTCACTTTCAGCTGCTCAACCCTATTTCTTGGCTTGCCACTCCAAATCCAGAGGATTCTGGTGTCCCCTTTCCCAATGAACTCATGACAGGTAGTTGTTCTTGACTTACAAGCACTCGTTTAGTGACTGTTAGAAGTTATAATGCACTGAAAATATTGAATTCTACTATATGGTGGTCTTCTTTAGATGCCCAGAAGTACATGGCTTAAAATTAAAAAATGGTTGCAAGAGATCCTCAAGGAACAAATAGATTTGGAACCAGAATTATTTTTTCTGGGGATATTTAAAAAGAAATGTGGGGAAAATATAAAATATATAATATTACACATCCTAACGGCTGCTAGAATTGCCTGTGCTCAGTGTTGGAAAAATAATTGTATACCATCAGACGAATTGATTCTTCAAAAAATAATGGCGTGTGCTGAGATGGATAAATTAACCCTGATGCTACGAGAAAAAGAGGAGTCTGAATTTTATAGAATTTGGGAAAAATGCTATGATTTGATTGAATTAAGACAGATGGATGATAGAAGAATTAATGAGCAATTTATAGATTATATTTGCACATATTGTATATATTTGTAAATAAGCACAAAATAGAAGTATATGAGATAGATGACACACACTGTTAATGTCATAATATGTATATTTTTTTAGGTTTTTAAAGATATAAAAAATCAATAAAGTTTATCTAAAAAAAAAGAAGTTACAACGCACTGAAGATATTGAATTTTACTGTATGAATATGAATGCAATATCAGGGGTTTTTCAATTCAATCGTATAGCATGTGAAGGGCGTGTATTTGTGTTTTATTCTGTTTTATTTTTTAATTCATAATGTACACTGAACCTGGCATTTAATTGCATGGTATGAAGTGCAATGACAATAAAGTAAACTAAACTAAAATGAGCGTTTCTCACCTCCGACCATCCCTTTGGTCACATGATCCAAATTCAGACGCTTAGCAACTGCTCCCAATTTATGACGATCGCAGGTCACGTGATCCCTTTTTGCGACCTTCTGACATGCACACTCAATGGGGAAGACCAGATTCCCTTAACGACCATGTTCCTCACTTAACAACTGCTGTGATTGACTTGGGGGAAGAAACATTGTAAAATCGGGCAAAATTCACTGAACAAATGTCTCACTCGGTCACCAAAATGTACGGCTCAATCGTGGTCATAAGTTGAGGACTACCTATCCCAGACTCCTTCTGACTTTGGGCTGCTGTAGACTGCAAACAACCAGAAGCCCTTCGAGATTTTACAAGGAGTCCTCAAGTTACAATAGTTTACTTAATGACCATTCGAAGCTGCAGCCGTGCTGGAAAAAAAAATGACATAACTTATTTTTCACGGTTACCAATGATGCAGCATCCCAGAGGTGGAATTAAAAAAAAATTACTACCGGTTCTATGGGCATGACTTGGTGGGCATGGCTTGGTGGGTGTGGTAGGGGAAGGATGTACTGCACAATCTCAATTCCCTCCCCACCCCACTAACCTGTTTTCCAGCTCCATTCTCCTGTGCAGGGCAACCAAAGAAGACCCAGACGATCAGCTGGGACTCAATGGGAGGTGGAGAATAGATGGGGTTGGCAGGGCCAGTCAGAGGAGGTATTTGCCGGTTCTCTGAACTATGCAAAATGTCCACTACCAATTCTCCAGAACTGGTCAGAATCTGTTGAATACCACCAAGTGATTCACTCAACAACTGCGGCAGGAAAGGACTTAAAGTGGAGCCAAACTCACTTAAGAAATGTTTCACTTAGCAGCATCCATTTTCGACTCCATTGTGGTTGTAAGTTCAAGGGCTACTTGTAGTGGTTTTGGTTTAGTAATTTTTTTCTCTATAGGTGAGGAACAAGAAAGGAAATTACTTAGAAGCAACTCTGCCTGCCTTTCTTGGCTTGGTGAAAATGCTTTGATCAGCTCTTTACACTGAATCCATCTTCTACTTCCAAGATCTCAGATGGACCTTTCCTGCCGATTTCCAATTGAGGTAGCAGAAGTCAGTGTTGTGGCCTTCCAGCAGCCAGCAGAACTGGTGGCAGACATGGACAGTGAGGAGGTTGGGAAGGAACATGGGCCAATCCTGGAATCTGGAGAAGGCTCGGATAATGCTCTGCATTGGAGGCAGAAATTGGGCCAAGGTCGTCCAACAGTTATCAGCTGCCTTCGGAGTTGGGAGATCAGTAGGGAAGAAGAACAGCTGGAGCCTGTTCCCAGTGTGCGCATGCACAGAGCTGCCAGGAGAAGGGAACAGTTAAAGAACAAGGGTCGACTCAGGAGTAAGGGCACAGGGGGACGGTGAATGGCCCCTCCCAGAGGGAATAAAATAGGAGTGAAAGGGGAGTGGGGTTTGCAGGAGACAATTAGTTCAGTTCATTAGGGTGAAGATCTGTTCCTGACTTCTTGCCAAGTAATTGCTGCTCCAGTGTGGCGTTTGGAAGATATGGCCTGCCAAATCTCCAAGCCTGATAAAGGTCTGTAGTTGTGAAATCTCATTGCCAGGACTTTGCTGGAGAGGAATTCACTTTAACCTAAATAAAAAGGGTTTTATCAGGACGATGAGTCGGCTTTATGATCTTGGGAAGCCTAGGACAGAACAGTCAAGACGTGGTAAAAGCAAGAAGGCTTTTGGCTCATGAATGAAAGAGATCTGGTTCTAAAACCCAGTATCACCTGCTATGGTGAAGGTTGCATTTATCCACATTGATTCTGGTTCATTAACAAGGAATCAACACTTCTTAGTTTTCATTTTTCTTGCTACTTAACAGTAAATGTCTTCCTTACCCTTCAGGGTTGCACGTTCAAACTCTAGTTGAAATGTCATCTATTTTTTGGTTCATGTTCTAACTAGTAATGAGCAATTAGGGAGAACTGTGTCAATGTCACCAAAGTATTTTAAATGAACTTCTTCCTTCATGGATTCGCAGATTATGTTTCCTCTGCAGTCTTCAAGGAAGGTGCACTGAATTCTTTAGCAGCAACCCCAGAAATGGAATTTATTTAAAGCTGAAAAATCCTGCAACTGGTTTCAGGCAATTGTTTACTTGGACATTTGATCTTGGTGGGCTTCCACTTTCCACAGTTTGTGTCTCATTCACAAGAGGCAAATAGCACTTGCCTTTCACTTCTGATGCTATTTCACCCTAGTCCAGCAGCTGCATGAAACTAGTTATCAGACTTATCCAACAAGATGAAATTCAGTGGTAAAAAAGGCAAGGTTCTACGTTTATCTGCCAGTGTAGTGTGTAATTTGTGTATACCATGTACATACCATGATATAAGGTCATCTCCACCAGAGTAATATACATGTTGCACAGAATATGACATACATTTGGAAATGTGTGACTAGTTTTTTCCCCTAACTACATGTACAAGGATTATTCTCCATACCAGTGGTGGCTAACCTTTTTGGGCTCCTGTGCCAAAAATTGTGCATGTGCTTGCATGCCCTCGCTTGCATGCCAGAACCCAAAAGGCAATGCGCATCCCCCCATGACCCCTGTGCAAGCAATCCCTCCCTTTATCTGCACTGTACATGTGTGCACCTCCCAGCTGATTTTCAGGACTTTTTCGGCCTCCCAGAGGCCCAAGGGAAGCCTCTGCAACCTTTGGAGGCCAAAAAATGGGCCTGTTTCATCACTTCCGGTTTTTCGAGAAATACGGAAGTGATCAAACAGGCCTATTTTTCAAAAAACGTTTTCCGAAAAAAGCCCGAAAATCAGCTGAGGGCGCACACATGCTCAGTGAGGTAAGTTTGCCTGGGGTTCATGTGCCCACACAAATGGCTCTGCCATAGGTTCGCCATCACAGCTCTATACCATTCATGTTGTCTTGTATTCTTGTATGGACTGCACCAGTAGAACCTAAACCAATTTCATTGTATGCATGATGCACAATGACAATAAAGGCTTTGAAGATTTGAACATTTAGGCAAGGAAAACCAAATACACAAGTACAGTATGTGTGAGGTATATGTGGTACCTCACTCAATAGTAGTAACTGTGAGAGGGATCTTGTAGTCCTAGTGCACAATCACTTAAATAGGAGCCAGCCGTGTGCTGCAGCTGCCAAAAAAGCCAACACAGTTCTAGGCTGCATCAACAGAGGGATAGCATCAAGATCACATGAAGTGTTAATATCACTTTCTAGTGCCTTGGTAAGGCCACACTTGGAATCCTGCATCCAGTTTTGGTCACCACGATGTAAAAAAGATGTTGAGACTTTAGAAAGAGTGCAGAGAAGAGCAACCAAGAGGATTAGGGGACTGGAGGCTAAAACATACAAAGAACAGTTGCTGGAACTGAGTATGTCTAGTTTCATGAAAAGGAGGACTAGGGGTGACATGATAGCAGTCTTCCAATATCTCTGGGGCTGCCCCAAAGAAGAGGGAGTCAAACTATTCTCCAAAGCACCTGAGGGCAGGGCAAGAAGCCATGGGTGGAAACTAATCAAGGAGAGAAGCAACTTAGAACTAAGGAGAAATTCCACAGTTAACTAAAGGAATAACTTGCCTCCAAAAGTTGTAAATTCTCCAGCACTGGAGGTTTTTAAGAAGAGATTGGACCACCATTTGTCTAAAATGGTATAGGTTTTCTGCCTGAGCAAGGGGTTGGACTAGAAGACCTCCAAGGTTCCTTCCAACTCTGTTATTCTATTCTATTCTATTCCATTCCATTCCATTCTATCCTTCCATTCCATTCCATTCCATTTTAATTTCCCTATTCTATTCTATTCTATTCTATTAATTCTACTCTGCTCTATTGGAGGCCACAGAAACAAAAACCTAAAAATAGCTTTTGCGATGCAGAATTCAAGGATTCTCTTGTGATAATTCTTTAAAGGCGAGAGAACATAAACCCCAATGTGAATGAGAGATTGAAAGTATGTGAGTGATATATCTTTTTAAGAATGACCTAGCCCAGCATCATTAACAAGCTGTGGCTGTCCTGGGAAGAACAGGCATTAATTCTGGATAAAATTGTATGACTTGGAGAACAACCATTCTGCTTATTCCAAGAACGTGAATTGCATCTGCTTCTACGGAGCCTTCTAGCTGGCTCTCCAGGACCACGGTGAGATGAAGCACTATAAAAGTTTGGACATCCTGGAGTAGTGGTGAATCTTATAGATTAACCTCCCACAAAGTGTCATAATATTGAGAGAGTTCTTTTGAAGACCACACTGAAAAACCAACAGCTTGACTACAATTGGCAAATGCTGTGGTGGAATGTAGTCTGGATTCCCAGGAGGGAGGGGTTATGTCCCAGAGGACCAAGAGACAGCAAAGTTTAGTTAATTTAGTTGAGAGTAGGGAGTCAAGACAATTCCTCCCTAGAGATTCTCAAAGTATATCTTTAATGATGCAAATCGTGGTTTTAGTTTTGTAAGATTTTTCTCTACGGGTAAGGAACCATAAAGGAAATTGCTTAGGAGCAACTCTGCATGCCTTTCTTCATTTTTAATGTGGGCCAGTGTGCGCATAGTAAAATCATAAAGGTTATTTTTTCTAAATGACTACAAGAAAGAAAGAAAAAAATTCAAAGAGCCCCAAGGACCACTCGTTTCAACCCTAAGCTACAAATATTCTCCTTTTTTGAGGAACATTGTGGTAAAGCAGTTTATGATGGAATTCAACACATCTTAAAACATTCTGACCACTCAGTTCCTAATGTTTATCTGTGCTATCCAGGGAGATCTTCAACATGGGCTACTTTTAAGGCAGATATGTCTCTAAAGCTCTCCCTGCCTTTTTAAGATCTTTTCAAGTGCATTAAAAGCTCTGCCACAAACAGAAATGTTGTTTCCAACCCACCCCAAACATTTTGGAATGTTAGATCCAAACAAGGAACACTTGTGTTCAAAGGTCTATGGAGATTCTCAATTATTCAGGTCATGGTGATTCGGTTGCTGCTGATCCAGTTCTACAGAGGAATGATGGACTCTGTCATCTGCACCTCTTTAACTGTCTGGTTTGGTTTGCAACCCAACAGGACAGACACAGACTCCAGAGAGTAATTAGGAATGCAGAAAAAAACAATGGCTACCCACCTGCCTTCCATGGAGGACTTGTATACTGCGCCCTGAGTCAAAAAGAGGGCTGTGAAAATATTTCCAGACCCCTCACATCCCGGACATAAACTGTTTCAACTCCTTTCCTCAAAACGACGCTATAGAGCCCTGCACATCAGAACAACCAGACACTAGGACAGTTTTTCCCCAAATGCCACCACTCTGCTAAACAAATAATTCCCTGAACACTGTTCAACTATTTACTAGTTTCTACTATTTCAACTATTTCAACTATTCGACTAGTTTCTGCACTACTATTACTGTTCATCTTCTCATCACTCCTTATCACCCATCCCCTCCCACTTGTGACTGTATGACTGTAACTTTGTCACTTGTATCCTTACAATCTATATTGAATGTTTCCTAGTATGATTTGATTGCTTATTTGTACATTATGACTATCATTAAGTGTCGTACCTTATGATTCTTGACGAATGTATCTTTTCTTCTGATGTACACTGAGAGCATTTGCACCCAGACAAATTCCTTGTGTGCCCAATCACACTTGGCCAATAAAGCCTTCATTCATTCATTTATTCATAGTTGTCCCAAAGGTGCTTTTTCCAAAAAGCAATGGGACTTTCTTGTTTCCCCCACCCCCCCTTTGAAAATATTTTGCTTCTCATTCAAAAAGCTTCCTCGGTTCCAAATGACTGGTGGGGAATGGAAAAAATTATATTCTGCCAATAAGTGAATGACCACAAGGAAGAAAGTAACTTCTATCTAAAGTATATGCATATTAACACATAGAACGTGGCTGCTGCATTATTTATTCTTTTATTACCTACTCTTTCTATCTTCTACTAGTTGCACATTTTTAGTACCTTAGTACTCACTACCTGATTCTGTTGTCACCTGCTCAAACCCCCACTCCTTTACCCTCAAACTAACCTCTATTGACCCCACCCCATTCTTAAGAGGTCTGTAAGTAACATGCATAAGCTCATAATCGTGCCTACCATCCCTGTCCTATTGTCCCCAATTATTAGTTCCTATTTTATGTATTTAAACTTATGTTTATTCTTATTTCTATTGTATTGTAAGCTTTTGACAAAATAAATAAATAAAATAAATAAATAAAGTATTATTATTTTATCTGTTGTTTTTGCAAAAGCACTGAGTGCTTTTGTACCAGAGACAAATTCCTTGTGTGCCTCACCACACACTTGGCCAAATAAATGTCCATGGAAATGCTCAGTCATCCAAGCCATGGTTGTCCCAAAAGTGTTTTTTCAACAGGCAACTGGACTTTCTTGGTTTTCTCTTGAAGATGTTTTGCTTCTCCTCCAAGAACTGAAGAAGCTTCTTGGAGGAAAAGAGAAATGTCTTCAAGCAAAAACAAGGAAAGTCCAGTTGCCTTTTGGAAAAAAAAAAAAACACCTTTGGCTAGCTAAGGTGTAAAATATAAATCCTTCCATTCTCCCAAATCAGTTGGAATTGAAGAAGCTTCTTGGAACTATTTTCTTTCTTGTTTTTTTTTGTAATTTTTTAAAATTTTATTTAAGGCACATACAATTCATCTTCCATTTAACGGTGCATATTCTGAGTACAAATATCTTGCACAATAACAATTAAAATTTACATCCATGTTCATTACTTTGGTATTAATTCTCTATTCTCATTAATAGAATAGAATAGAATTAGCATTAGAATAGAGAAGAATAGAATAGAATAGAATAGAATAGAATAGAATAGAATAGAATAGAATAGAATAGAATTCTTTATTGGCCAAGTGTGATTGGACACAAGGAATTTGTCTTGGTGCATTCTCATCCTATTCTTTTCTATTATTACACATAATATCTCGATTACTATAACATTCTTCTTCTTAGCATGTTTAATTCTGTAAACCTATTTTCTATATTTCACTGATCTATTGGCTATTTCTAAGCTTCCCTATTTTTTTCTCTAGCCGCCGATAAAATAGTTCCCATATCTTATAATATTCAGATTTCTCCTCCTCTTTAATTGCAACTGTTAATCTATTCATTGCTGCATCTTCTAATATTTTTCTAATCACATTTTCATCAGTAAGAATCTCTTTGAGAAGCGAATAATTTTCAAAGGGGGGGGGAGTCAAAAACCCAAGAAAGTCCAGTTGCTTTTTTTAGAAAAAGCACTTTTGGAACTTGAGTTCAGAAAGAAACTAGATCCTAATAAGCTGGTGGAAAATCACCGGCTGGCTGTTTGACAGCATCTCACACCTGACAGCTATTGTGAATTTCTGAAGCTGTTCCCATTATTCTGTGTCTCAGGCTGCTTGTGGGTGATGACCTATATCGATTTTTGCAAAATGGGGCTGCAGCTGCAATAGGTCGGGTTTTTGTTAGGACTATTTGTTCAATATGTGTGTTTCCACATCTTCTTTTCAGGTGTCCCTGGGGAATCTCATCTACGTAACAGCAAGCCTGAAGACAGCTTTGGCCAAGACGGTTCTGAATTTATTTTCATGGGAGAATAGGATGAGGAGAAAAAAAAGCACATTTGATCTTCCCTGTACAATACTGCCAGCTGCCAAACCGGAAGCTTTTCTGCAGTCTCAACAAATTGCAAAGGTAGAAATGCAGAGGTGGTATTCAACAGGATCTGACCAGTTCTGGAGAACCGGAAGTGGAAATTTTGAGGAGTTCGGAGAACCGGCAAATCCCACCTCTGACTGGCCCCGCCCCCATCTGTTCTTTGCCTCCCATTGAGTCCCAGCTGATCGGCTGGGTCTCCTTTGGTTGCCCTACACAGGAGAACGGAGCTGGAAAGCAGGTTAGTGGGGTGGGGAGGGAGTGGGGATTTTGCAGTAACCTTCCCCTGGAGCGGGGAGGGAATGGAGATGTCAGCGTTCCAGAAAACCACCACTCCAAACCAAACTCCGAGACAGGCATTGCTCAAAAGTTCTCTTTTTATTTGGATAGTAACTGGGGGAATCCTGAATCTGAACATTCGGGGCTTCCTTGCAGTAATCAAAACTACAAATCCAACCCCCTACACCCATCTTCACATCACATGCCCCAATCATCATCCGTCCCCTCATCATACTTCCCCTCACATATGCACACACTAGCATGACCTTGAACGACAAAAAGGATGTTATTTTGTCTAACTAAACATACGCCAAGAACTTCCACCCTCCCACTTTCCCAGGCTCAAAATGTGGCAGCGTGGGAACATCTGGTTTCAATATGGCTTTCAAAGTTGGCAGGGGATTTTGCAGTATCTGTCTCCTGCCATGCCTGCCAAGCCACACCCACAGAAACCAGTAGTAAAAAAAAAAGTGTTTGAATCCCACCTCTGTAGAAATGGTAGAAATTCAGAGTCAACTGAGACCCTGTAATTTGACCGGGACAAGAGAACTAAAAACAAAGCATTCACACTTTGCCTTGAATCCTGTATTTGCTTATGAAGAGGAACCTAGGACACAAGCAGTGATAATGATATTGCTAAGACTTGTTACAACGCAATTAGCTAACTCAGAAGAGTACGGTGGGCTAAACATTGACTCAATAACGCGTCAACAGTTTCAGTACCAAAGCTGCATGCTTCAGTTGGCAAACAGAGATTCCAGTGAGATCAAATTATACACAAATAGAAGGGAGGAAAAAGCTCTTTTGGAAAGCAGATTTCCCACTATAGAGAAGTTTACGGGATGAAGCCAAGTCTACAACCTACACAGAGCAATTCTGAAGAGAAATTACAAATAGGGTAATGCAAATTTTCCTGGATGTTTGTGGAAATTCTCAGCCATCCAGGTCATGGTTAACCTAAAGGTAATTTTTTTTTTTCCCAAGAGGCACGTGGACTTTGGGGTTTTTTTTTTTCTTTTGAAAACGTTTCGCTTCTCATGCGAGAAGCTTCTTCAGCTCTGACTGAATGGTGGGGGATGGGAGGATTTATCCTCCTTGCAGACTGCTGGTCATTTGCATCCTTTTTAGAGAGTCGTTGAGTCGCCACTTGGAAGTCTGTCTATGTCCTTAGGGCCACCTGAGTGGTGCAAATGGGTGCGGAGCCTTCTTGCAATTGCTGAAAGGACTGTGTTTGTGGAGCTGTGTTTTCTGCAGGACGTTTTTTGCCCTGGGTCCCTTCACTGTTGAACATAGGATGTCTGGGATGAGTCTGTGTCGTCTTCATCTCAAACTGAAATGCAAATGGTTCCTGTAGTCTGCAATCTTTCTGGAAGTCTGTTCATACCCTTGCATCATTTGAGGGTGTTCATACATAGCCAAATGGCTGTGGAGATTTTCAGTCATCCACAGCCTGAGCCTGGGTTCAAACATGAAGGGAGCCAGGGCAGAAAACATCCTACAGAATAGTGGTCACCAACCAGTGGGCCAGGGACCGCTGGTGGTCCATGAGAAATTTTGGGTGGCCTGCGGTGAAGTGTCACCCCCAAAGCAATTAACCCAGGCTGGGCGGGAACACAAGGCTGCGCCGCCCACATGGCCCACGGGAACGTAAGGCTTGTGTCACTTGCATTGCGAACAACACAAGGTAGTGAGGAGGTTGGGAATGTGGCTGCCTTGGAGGGGATGGGGGTGTGTGAGAGACCTCTGTGTATGTGTCTTTGTGTGTGTGTGTGTGTGAGAGAGAGAGAGAGAGAGAGAGAAAGAGAGAGGGAGGGAGGGAGGGAGAGAGAGGGAGAGAACATCACCACCAGCCCTCCGAGGTTAGATTGAATGTATATCTCTCTCTCCCTCCCTCCCTCTTTATCTTTCCCACTCTCTCCCTCCCTCTTTCTCCTTCCCTCTCCCTCCCTCTCTCCCTCCCTCCCTCTCACTCCCCCCTCCCTCTCTGTTCATCTCCCTCCCTCTCCCTCCCTCCCTCCCTCCTTCCCTCTCCCTCTCTCTCTCCTACCAATGTCAGCAAGCCACCATCAGTCAAAATTCATGTAAGTGGGATTTAAAACTATGAGTTTGGTAGTCCCTGAGGTCCAAAAGGCTGGCGACCCCTTTTACAGAAAGCCAAACTTCACAACAGATTTGCTTAATTATCAGTGGTGAGATTCAAATTATTTTTTACCAACAGTTCTGTGGATGTGGCTTGGTGGGCATGGCAGGGGAAGGATATTGCAAAATCTCCGGTCAGAGGTGGGATTTGCCAGTTCTCTGAACTACTCAAAATTTCCGCTACCGGTTCTCCAGAACGGGTCAGAACCTGTTGAATTACCACCTCTGTCAACAACCATGTTACTAACCTAACAACTGCAGTGTTTCCCTTAACAACTGAGGCAAGAAAGGTCACAAAATGGTGCAAAACTCAGTTAAAACAAATGTTTCATTTAGCAACAGAATTTTTGGGTGCGGTTATGCTTATAAGTCGAGGACAATCCATACCATAGTGGTCAAACATCTGTTTTTCGCACTCCCCAAGCCTCCAAAACGGGCCACGTGGGGACTCCTGGGAGGGGCAGGGTGGGCGGGGCCAGCCAGGAGTGGGATTTGGGGGTTCTCTGAACTGCACAGAACTTTCTGATATTAACACAGTGGAGAAAGTCCAGAAATATTTCACAAGGAGAGTTTTCCACTCCTCTACTGGTTGCAGAATACCTGATGCCACCAGACTTGAAATTCTAGACCTAGAAAACCTTGAATTACGCCGCCTTCGGTCCTATCTAAGTATAGTACATAAAATCATACATTGCAATGTCCTACCTGTCAGTGAATACTTCAGCTTCAACCACAACAATACAAGAGCAAACAATAGATACAAACTCAAGGTTAATCGCACCAAACTTGATTGCAGGAAATACGACTTCAGCAACAGAGTGGTCAATGTCTGGAATACTCTACCTGACTCTGTGGTTTCTTCCCCAAACCCCCAAAACCTTAACCTTAAACTGTCTACAAAGTTTCCTAAGAGGTCTGTAGGGGGCGTGCATAAGCGCACCAACATGCCTACCGTCTCTGTCCTATTGATTCTTTTATTTTTCTTATATGTACCCATTTCATGTATTCATAACTATGTTTTTACTTATACCTATTATCTTGTAAGTGATTGACAAATCAAATAAATAAATAAAATAAAATAAATAAACTTTAGCTAGGGGCTTTCCCGAACCCCTAGCAGCCCACTCCTTACCCTTCTTTTCATAGACGAGACATATCCAATTCCTTCAGTTCCTGTTCTTCGTATGTTTTAGCCTCCAGTCCCCTAATCCTCTTTGTTGCTCTTCTCTGCACTCTTTCCAGAGTCTCAACATCTTTTTTACATCATGGCAACCAAAACTGGATGCAGTATTCCAAGTGGGGCCTTGCCAAGGAATTATAAAGTGGTATTAACACTTCACAGGATCTTGATTCTATCCCTCTATTAATGCAGCCTAGGATTGCATTGGCTTTTTTGGCAGCTGCTTGCACACAGCTGGCTCATATTTAAATGATTGTCCACTAGGACTCCAAGATCCCTCTCAAAGTTACTATCAGATTCTACCTATTCTATACCAGTGAATTTGGTTTTTGTTGCCTAAAGTGTCAAAATCTTGCTTTTCCCGACATTGAATTCCGAGTGGATTTTTCAAGCGGATTTCAGGGGCTTGGCTGAAAAACCTGGATTTCAGCTTCAGTCCACCCTCAAACCCCCATAGCACACCGATCTGGGCCTTGTGACAAAACCACTCAGCCTCATGGACCAATTACCTCATGGATTCCAAAGTGAGCGTACGAATCAAAATAATAATCCCTCGATGTCATTTCTTCTGGATTCAGGAGTTTCGCCATCTTGCCTCGGCCGGGACAACTTGGCGCCAATGGAGTTTGAATGGCAGGCAGGACAGGATTCGGCATGGTCACTGGATGGAGAGGCTTGGGGCCACCACTGTACACCTGAAAGGCGTCACAAGAAAAAATAAATAGTCATAGCATTTTACGCCCACACATCTTTTTCTTCTGCACTTTCCATTTTTGCTTTTCTTTCTGTTCATATTTTTCGGTATTTAGGGATCTTACTTTTTTTACCAGCTCAACCTCTTCTTCCTGTCTTGCTCTCTTTAAATTAGGACAAGAAGCAGCAGGTGGAAACTAATCAAGGAGAGAAGAAACTTACAGTGTTTTCCCAAAAATAAGACCCTGTCTTATATTTTTTGCTACCACAAAAGGCACCAGGTCTTATTTTCAGGGGAGGTCATTCACTGACTAACCTAACTTGCATGTGTCATCCCCAGCCTCCTTTTCACTGTTAGCTGCCTTCAGGAACTTTTTCTGTGGCTGGCAAGGCTTTCCTGAAGGCCTCTGCAGCCAATAACAGAGCTCTGGATCGATCCAGAGCTTTGTTTTCAGCTCCAGAGGCCTTCAGGAAAGCCTTGCCAGCCTTGCCGGCTGCAGAAGAAATGGACCGGCAAGGCAGGTGGTGGGGTGTGCGAGGCCTGGCTACAACTGTCCAAAGGTAAGTAGTAGGGCAGTTCCACCACCAACCTATCCCCGCCCTAGCTTAATTTTTACCCATGCACTCAGGGCTTATTTTGGGGATAGGTCTTATATTGAGTGCATGTGTAAAAATCAAGCTCGGACTTACTTTCGGGGTAAGTCATATTTTCAGGGAAACAGGGTAGAACTAAGGAGAAATTTCCTTATGATCAGAACAATTAATCAGTGGAACAACCTGCCTCCAGAAGCTCTGAATGCTCCAACACTGGAATTTTTTTAAGAAAATGACAATTTTTCACTCTTTATGACCATTGCAGCAACCCCACGGTGGTCATGTGATCAAAATCTACAATTTTGGCAACTGACTAAATGAACTGTTGTAAGTTAAAAGCTACCTGTAGTCTCTCAGATAGTCTGGCACATTCACTCTCAGACTGCCTCCCTCTCTAAAGCTTGCCAGAAAATCTGACCACTCTCTGCAGTAGGGCTTATACAAGCTCACACAAATGGAGATTCCTTTAAATCACCAACCAAGAAAATTGTCCATTATGGTTGTTAACAGCCTCTTTAATAGCTTTTATATCTCTCTTGCATTTCCGGGACCTCAAGTATGTCATCTTTCTCAGGAGCTGCAGCTCAAACCATCCTCTTTCTCAAGCAAAGTTTTCTTGGGCATCATCCAAGCAAACAATAAATAGGTCTCTGTCAATATCTAAAACAGAAAGCAACCATCTGGTTTGGGCTGCAAAAGAATGGAAGCTAAAATAGCCGTGAAAATATTAAGTGCAAAATGAACTGGTTGGCAAGATAAATTCCATGAATAAATAAATAACAGAATTACAAAAGAACAGAATTGGACGGGAACTTAGAGGTCTTCAAGTCCAATCCATTGATCAAATAGGAAACCCTATATTTTTGGATTTAGATTTGCCAGTTCTCTGAACTGCACAGAATCATAACAACCAGTTCGATAGAACCGGTCTGAACCGGTAGAATACCACCCCTGCTTATACCCTATATAAATCCTCAACATATGACCACAACTGAGCCCAAAATTTGCTGTTGTTCAGTGACACATTTGTTAAGTGAATTTTGCCCCCATTTTATGACTTTTTTTCCCACCATTGTTAAGTAAATCACTGCAGTTAATCTGTTAGTAACCTGGCTGTTAAGCGAATCTGGCTTCCCAATGGACTCTGCCGGTCAAAAGGTTGCAAAAGGGGATCACATGACCCCCAGGGACACAGCAAAGGTAATCAGTATGAGTCAGATGCCAAACACCTGAATTTTGATCCCTTGATCCGGGAGATTGCTGCAAAGGTTGTAACTGTGAAAAACAGCCATAAGTCACATTTTTCAGTGTGATTGGAACTTTGAATGCTCACTAAATGAACTGTTGTACCTCAAGGACTACCTGTACCATTCCAGACAAATGGCTGTCCAGTCTCCTTTTAAATAATGTCCAATGGTGGAGCACACACAACTTCTGATGGCAGGACATTCCACTGGCTAATTGTTCTCCCTGTCAGGAAATTTCTCCTTAGTTCCAGGTTGATTCTCTCCTTGAGTTTCCATCTACTGCTTCCTCCCCTGCCCCCAAGTGCTTTGGAGCAGGGATCGCCAACCTTTTGGACCTTAGGGACCACCAAACTCATAATTTTAAATCCCACAGGCCAAGAGACCCTGGGAAAATCCCAAAAAAGTCCACAGGAAAATTCCCCACCCCATTTTCCTACTGATCAATCATTCTTTATTTGGGATCGCAATATACCGTCTCCAGCTCCGTTCTCAGGGGGAGAAAGAGAGAGACTTTGGGCTTCATGCAAGGAAAGCAGCAGAAGCAGCAGACTTTCTTTCTTTCTCTCCCCCAAACTCTGCCAGAAATGAGTCTTTGTGAGACTAGTTGCCCCGGTGCAGCCTCTTGGAGCAGGAGGCCTTGCAGGGTCCCAAAGACTCATTTCTGACAGAGTTTGGGGGAGAGAAAGAAAGACTTTTGCTGCTTTCCTTGCGTGCAACCAAAAGCAGAAGAAGAAAGAAGCAGAAAGAAGCAGCCCGGTGGCCAGACCAGGTGTGTGGGGTGAGTGGGGCAAGTTCCCCCTCTCCACCCTTTCCCCCCTCTCCTCACTACCTCATGTTGTTCGCAATGCAATCGACGCAAGCCTTGTGTTCCCGCAGGCCATGTGGGCAGTGCAGCCTTGTGTTTCCATGCAGCCTGGATTAATTGCTTTGGGGGGTGCTTTGGGGGTGACATTTCTCCGTGGACCACCAAAATTTTCCTGCTGGTTGGTGATCACTGATTGGAATACAGGTTGACCCCCTGGTCTTTGTGGCAGCCCCTCAAATATTGGAACCCTGCTACCATATCATCCTTAGTCCTTATTTTCATTAAACTAGACATATCTAATTCCTACACAAGGTTGTGGCATCCCCTCAAATATTGGAAGACTGCTATCATGTCACCCCAGTCCTTCTTTTCCCTAGACCAGCCATATCTAGTTCCTGCAACCGTTCTTCATATATTTTGGTTTCCAAGCTCTTAATCATCTTTCTTGCTCTTCTCTGCCCTCTTTCCAGAATCTCAACATCTTTTATTTACAATCTGGTGACCTAAACTGGATGCAATATTCAAGGTGTGGTCTCGCTTACCAATTCTACACACAGCTTCTTCTGCTTTCTATCTGGGTATCCCTGAACCTCAACTATGAGAATGCTCAAGAAAGGTTTGAGATGTAGGAACCAAACTACATCAGCCCTGTAAATCTCTACTGCATCGATGAAGGGAAGTGGGCAGGATTCCAGCTGGCCAGATGTTTGCTCTCTCTGGAGCAAAATGAAGGCCCCGTGATAATTTATGGACAACAATTTGCAGAGCCATCCTCCTCACCTGGAGTGGCCCTCTCTTCTCTAAAAAAGAAGAGACAGAAGGAGTTAGATTCTTGTGAATCTAATTCCTTGCTCTTGATCCGAGAACTCCGAGAGAGATTTTGTGATGTCCCTGGTTTTCCTAAGCTAGACATCAAGGGACCTCACAATTTTAACTGAATGCAGAAGAGGAGGAGACAGGATTCCTTAATTAGCCTTCTTATCTTCAGTCTGTATTGCCATACACCTTAAGATTTTTAATAGACAAGCAGCATTTATTAAGCTTTGTCCATTGCTGACAATGGAATTTTGGCTGGATTCTATTTTTTCCTCCATTTTTCTTCAAGGTAGAGACTGATTGTTTATTTATTGAAATGTTAATAAATGTGCTTCCCCCCCCAAAAAAAAAAAGAGAAAGATAAAATCCTATAGGAAGGAGAGCCAAAAATTCTGCTTTTCTTTTTAAAAAAAGAAAACTGGCAATTAGAAAAAGTGGCCACAAAATTGATTTATCAATGATTACACAGGAGAGAGGAATTTGCAACTGTGCAAGCCTCCCTGCCCGTGATTAAGACCAGCTATGATATAGAGGAAGGAATGTATAACGTTACCGACACAAGGACATGCCTTTAGTACAAGCAGTCCTTGGCTTATCAGCAGCAATTGAGTCCCTTCATCTGTGTTAAGTGAGACATGTCTTTGGATAGACGGTTGTTCATTGAGACCTAGTTTGTTATGCGATTGCTGCGTTGTGGTCTTAGTACTCATGTTTGTTTAAGGGAGCCTGGCTTTCCCGCCTTGACTTTGCTTGTCAGAAAGGCTGCAAAAGTTGAAGTTTAGTTTTTATTGTCACTGCACCTCGCACAATGAAATCAGGCACCAATTTTCAAGTGCAACATCATTCATGACCATGAAATAAACAAACCACACAGTCCTTCACATCTCTACAACATTGATTGAAAACCCTATATTGCACTTCCCGATGCACTCTACAGCAGAATTCAACAGAGCCCTGCCCTGGGATAGAGCTGTTTCTTCAGCCTCTTTGTCCTTGTTTTAATTATCCGTTACGTCTGCAGATGGTAATATTTGAAAAAAAAAAAAGGGGTTCCCAGGGATGAGAGGGACCTTTAATAAGTAACGTTTTTGAGCTTTCTAAGGCAGAGGGGTATGCTCTTCAAAGAGGGGAGAGGGCACCATGTTCCTCTGGGCAATGTTTCCCCTTGGGGCTTTCCCCTATCTCCCCTGTGCAATTGGCAAGACCATACAGAGGTGCAGTAGAGTTTAACAATACTCTCTTGGTGCGTGGTAGAGGTCACCAGCAGTTTTCATTCAGTTGTTGTTTTCTGAGAAGCCTCAAGGTGGGTATAATCTCTGCTGGGATGGTTCCCTTTTGACCAGGGCTAAATGTCAGCACCGCCCAGTCAGGTCCTCTTTAGGGTAACACCCAGAAACTTAAAACTGGCCACTTTGCTCCACTCGGTCCTCATGGATATGCAAGGGCGGAGGTCTGAATCTGTCCTTCTATAGTCCACTAGAAGCTCCTTGGTCTTCTTGGTGTTGAGGACCAGGGGTGAGTTATTGTCTCCACACCACAAAGCAACGCGGTCCACTCTCATCTCGGTCGGCAGACCACATTCCCTCCCGAGTCCCTGTGACCCTAGGACTGGCATAAATACGAGTCAGGTGGCCAAAGCATCCGCGCGCGCTCGCCAGTCCGAATTTTGATCCCGTGACCACAGGAATGTGCAGCAAAGGGTTGTTACTTGTGAAAAGCGGTGCCGAAGTCATTTTTCTCAGTCCTATGTAATTTGAACTATCCACTAAAGTTTGTATAGCTGAAGGAAAAACCAAAGGTATCAACCTAGTTTTGCATTTGTAGCTACCACAGCTCCCCAAACAGGATCGGTTGTAAATTATTGGGTTAGTTACGGGGGGGTGGCGATGTATTAGAGGGGGAAAAAAACTAGATAAGAAGCAACAAAATCTGAGGTATTGGCACAAGATTAAATTAGTCCTTGTCCTCAGTTAGCACTGTTTCCCAATTTAGGAAGATGAAGAAGATTTTTTTAAAAAGAAAAATCTGTCGCATAAACCTGAGCTGATCACATGCACATTTCTCTTTTGTCAAATGGATCCAAGCACAGAACTCCCTTGCCCTGGGGAAGGGGGGAACCCTAACACAGCTCACCCCTTTCTTGCCAAACCCAAGTTAAATACTCATTAGTGATGGTCATTCATGTAATTTTGCTCCTAGTTCTCCCAAGGCCCTCTCTGGGTTGACTGCCTATTGGCGAAATCTAGTTCTAGAAATCCCGCTGATTTGGCAGGCACGATTACCTTTTAACTTCCAATGACAGCTCAAGTCTATTCGCTTTTCTTTTCTTTCCTTTTTTTGCTGAACCCACACTGCCAATTTTACAAGAGCAAACATTTGTCTCAGGAAGGGTGACAACCTGTTCGCCCACTTTTAAGTCTAGCTTTCGGAAGATCATGAGCCACAATATCCGACACGTGGAAGTTTTGAGTCGGATTTGGCTAGAAACAGGAAGGTTGAAAAGGGGAGCCTGTGGCCGTATCTTACCTACAAAATCTATTTTCAAAAGAGCAGAAAAGTAACAAAGGGGTTTAAAACGCAAAGCTGCCTTTTTCTGGTTGCTAGGTACATATTCTTTCTTCCCCTGGCGAGTCACAACATAGTAATTAGACCTTTATATGCAAATACAACATCGACAATTATCCTCTGTTGGAATTTTTCCAAGAATGAGAAACTATAAAAGAATGCCCCTTGGCAAGGGGTTTAAGTTCTTTCAGTCTAATCTTGGATTTCCAGCAAGCCTTAAGGGAGGGGTGGGGGGGGGGGAAAGAAACTAAAGTGTTGCATTGAATTGAGCATCTGTCCCTAAATGTTAATATTGAGGGATTGGTACCTATTTTGAGGTGCAGAAAGTAAGCACGCCATCCCTTCTCCTAGAAGAATGAAATATTGTAGGAAATATTACAAAGGCAGAATATTATATTTCCTTGGATAAGAAAAGGGAGAAATATGCTCTTGGAAAGCAGCTCCACACTTGTTAATAGCTCCAGAAAGGCCATCCCATTAAAGACAAAAGGCTGGGCCAGATTATTACAACACAAAAAGACCTTCATCCTCCGGATAATAATAGGATAGCCCTGTATCAGAGGTGGTTATTCATCCGGTTCTGACCATTCTGAAGAACCATAGTGAAAATTTTGAATCCCCACCACTGCACTCTGCCATCTCACCACATGGCACCTGGGAAGATTACAATTCACCCGCAGCCAAGATTGCAACCAAGCCTGGGACTCAAGACAACCTACAAAGTTAACTCATCTGGCATGCCCCACGGGAGTCTGACAACCATCAGGATACATTTCTTTCACAGGAAGCAGGTAAGCACAAACAAAGAGCCCAAGAGAAGGTATAAAATTTCTACACTCTCCACTTCATGTGGTCAACGTACCCAGGACTTCAAACCCATGTGGTCCTGTCCAAACCATTAAAACATCTTTTTCTCATCAGCTCCATGTTTCAGTGTCTTTCTCCCCCACTTGGGATCTGAACCCCAGAGGGACCATTTCTTCCAACAGAGGGAAAGGGGTGCTATTTTCTGCCAATCATCATCAATCAAATCATCAAATCATTACTATTATTATTATTCTACATGTGAAAAAAAAGTCTCAGATATGATAGCTGCAGAAAGATTATTGAATATGTATAAGAACTGTTCGTGGATTCAATAAACGTCTGGAGTATTTGGCCATTGCCCTGCCCCAACAGTTGCAGAATGTTCCCATTTTTCACTCCAGAGGCAAGCGGTCATGAAGTCAGGGTTCTATGTTTTGATGAAGACGGGAAACTGTGTATTGGTATCAGCGACCGGACTGCCTACGTTTCGGGCTGTTGGCCTCGTGGCATGTCACGAGCCTTAATGGTAAGTAGCTTGATCTTGGCGCTTTTCTGTCGAACCTAATGGAAATCATCCGAGGGCTGTAGAAATTGAACGAGAGCAGAGATACTGCTACGAATCGGGGAAACCGGCGACCTGGCAACCCTGCCCAGCAATGGTCTATTGCGATTTCATTTTTTCGCTCTATATCGAGTTAATTCATTTCATTTTCTTGTTCTGGTCTTCTGTTTAATCCCCAAAAGGAAGAAATCAGAGGAAACACTGGGACAGTAGAAAAGAGCTGGTTGAGGTTCTAGAAATAAAAGAACGAGAAGGATAAAAGTTGCACTTTCGCAGTGTGCATCCGCGAGGAGTATATGGGATGGGTATTGTACGGGCACTTGTAGGACCTTACGATAAGGGACGTACTGAATCTCAATAGATCCATTTCTGCTGGCTGCAGTCTACTGTTTCTTCACCAGATTCCGTTTTCTCTGCTTCTCCATTTGATTCTTACAGCTCCTCTGATTATTCAGCTTCGAAAGCCTGGCAAACATTCAGATACTACTCATTTAGCTTCGGTTATCCCGTCTTCAATCCAAATAAGAACCCTAGACCTTCATGACCGCTTGCCTCTGGTGAAAAAATGGGAACATCTGCACTTTGGGGGCAGGGCAAATGGCCAAATATCCCAAAAGTTTAATTGAATCAACGAAGCGAAAGTATAGACATATTGCCAAATACATCTTTCTGCAGCTACCATATCCCTGAGACCTTTTTTTTCACCATGGTAGAATAATTAAATAGTAATGATTGATGTACGATGATATATGATTGGCAGAAAATAAGCACCTTTCCCCTCTGGTTGGAAGAAATGTCCCTTCATGGTTCAGATCCCAAGTGGCGAGAAAGAGCACCTGGAAACATGGAGGCTGATGTAGCAATAGATGGGTTTTTTAAATTTGGTTGGACAGGATCCACATGGGTTGAAGTCCTGGGTATTGAACCACATGGAGTGGAGAGGTGCAGAAATTTTTACTACCTTCTCATTAGGGTCTTCTGTATGTCGACTGTCCTGTTCCTCTGTTGAAAGAAATGTCATCCTGAACTGGTTGTCAGACTCGACCGTGGGGCCACTGCAAGTGAGTAACTTTGTCAGGTATGCTCTTGAGTCCCAGGCTTGGTGTGATATCTTGCTGGGTGATGTAACTCCAGGATGCCATGTTGTGGACTGATGGGCAGAGGGCAGTGTGGATTCCAAAATTTTCACTTGGCTGGTGTTCTAATCAAGATACTAGGTCAGGAAACCGATTGAGAAGAAACTAGAACCACCCATGCTGAATACAGGGACTAATCCTATTTATATCCCCAGAGGATAGAAGGTCTTTTGTGTTGTTAGATAACTGCGCCCAGCCTTTTGTCTTTAGGATGGATGGCCTTTTCTGGAGCTTTAACAAAGGTGGGAGCGCTTCCGAAGAGCATATTTCTCTCTCCTTTCTATTATCCAAGGGAAATATATATTTCTGGCCTTTGTAATATTCTCTACAATATTTCATGTCTTCTAGGTAGAAGGGGGGTGCTTACTTTCTGCACCTCAAAAATAGGTTACAAATCCCTCAATATAAAATTTGGATCAGATGCCTCAATTCAATGAGACACTATTAGTTCTTCCCGTCCCCCACCCCTCCCTAGGCTGCTGGAAATCCAGAGATTAGACTGAAAAGACCTTTAAAAACCCCCTTGCAAAGGGATTCTTTATAGGTTCTCATTCTTGGAAAAATTCCAACAGGGATAGATGTCGATGGTTGATATTTGCAGAGAAAGGTCTAATTCCATATGTTGTGACTCGCGCAGGGGAAGAAAGATATTACCTAGGCAACCAGAAAAAGGCAGCGTTGGGTTTTAAAAACCCCTTTGTTACCTTTTCTGCTTCTTTTGAAATAGATTTGGTTAAGGTAAATACGGCCACAGGCTCCCCTTTTTCACCTTCCTGTTTTCTAGCCAAAATCGCGACTCAAGACTTCCACGTGTCGATATTTGTGGCTCATATCTTCCGAAAGCTAGACTTAAAAATGTCGCGCAGAACAGGTTGTCACCCTTCTGAGACAAATGTTTTTGCTCTTGTAAAATTGGCAGTGTGGGGTTCAGCAAAAAAAGAAAGAAAAGAAAGCAGAATGACTTGAGCTGTCATTTTGATAGTTAAAGGTAATGTGCATGCCAAATCAGGGGACTTTAGAATAGATTTCGCCCAATAGCCAAGTCAACCAGAGAGAGCCTTGGGAGAAACTAGGAGCAAAATTAATGAAATGACCATCCACTATATGAGTAATTAACTTTGGGTTTGGCAAGAAAGGGTGAGGGTGTTAGGGTTCCCCCCTCCCCAGGGAAGGGAGTTTGGTGGCTGGATCCATTGACAAAAGAGAATGTGGATGTGATCAGCTCAGTTTATGGACAGAGATTTTTCTTTTTTAAAAAAATCTCTCATTTCCTAAATTGTGCGAAACAAGTGCTAACTGAGGACAAGGACTATTTGAATCTGTGCCATACCTCAATGTGGCTTTATTTAATTTTCTTTTTTTTCTTATCTGTTTTTCCCGCCCCTTTCTTTAATTAACCCATTTTTCCCCACCCCCCCGTAACTAACCCCATAATTACAACCGAATCCTGTTTTGGGAAGCCTGTGGTAGCTTACCAAGATGCAACTTAGTTGTACTTGGTTTTCCTCAGCTTACAACCTTTAGTGGGATAGTTCAAAGTTACATAGGACTGAGAAAAATGACTTCGGCCCAGCTTTCTTAGCAGGTAACAACCCTTGCAACATTCCTTGTGGTCACGAGATAAAATTCGGAATGCTTGGCACCTGACGTCGTATCTTATCGCAGTCCTAGTCACAGGGACTCCGGGTGGAATGTGTCTGCCGACCGGAGATGAGGTGGACCGGTTGGCTTTCGGGTGTGGAGACAAATAACCTTGGTCCTCAACACCAAGAAGACCAAGGAGCTTTCTAGTGGACTATAGAAGGAACAGAGTCAGACGCGTGCGCGACGCTTGCATATTTCCATGGAGACACGAGTGGAGGCAACGTGGCCAGTTTAAGTTTCTGCGGTGTTTACCCTAAAAGAGACACTGACCCTGGGGGTGGCTGAATTGTAGCCCTGGGTCAAAGGCGCCCCATGCAGAGATTATACGGCACCTGAGGCTTTCTCAGAAAACACAACTGAATGAAAAACTGCTGGGTGACCTGCTACCACATTGCACCATAAGAGTATTTTAAACATACTAGCACCTCAGCTGTATGGTCCTGCCAAATTGCACAGGGGCAAAGATAGGGAACCCTCCAGAGGGTGATATATCAATTGCCCAGAGGAAGCATGGGTTGCCCTCATCCCCTCATTTGGAGAGCGTTTATCAGCTCCTCTGCCTTTAGAAAGTCAAAAACGTCTTATTAAAGGTCCCTCTCATCCTGGGAACCCTTTTTTTTTTTTCAAATATTATCCATATCTGGCCAGCGTACAGGATAATTAAACATAGGACAAAGAGGCTGAGAAAACAGGCTTCTATCCCAGGCAGGGGCTCTGGTTGAATTCTGCTGATAGAGTGCCAATCGGAATGCAATATCAGGGTTTTCGATTTCAATGTGGTTAGAGTTGGAAGGATGGTGTTGTTTGTGTTTATTTTCCATGGTCAATGAATGATGTGCAACTGGAAATGGGTGCTTCTGAATTTTTCATTGTGCGAGGGTGCAGTGACAAAAAAACTAAACTAACCTTTTGCACCTTCTGACCAAGCAAAGTCAATGCGGGAAGCCAGGCCTCCTTTAACAAACATGTGTTACTAATGTCACAACTCAGCAATTCGCAATCAAACCTAGGTCATTCAGACAAATGGAACACAAGTCACTCAAAAAAGTCTCACTTAACAACAGAAATGTTGGACCTCAATTGCTCTGTAAGCCAAGGAACTGCTTGTACTCTAAAGCATTTGCCTTTTGGTTTCGTTAACGTTATACATTTCCTTCCTATCATAAGCTGTGTCCTTAAATCACGGGCAGGGAGGCTTTTAACAGCAAAGATGTCTCTCTCTAAGGGTGTAATCAGAAAATCAATTTTGGTGCATTTGTTAATCGCAGTTTTTTTTTAAAAAAGAAAAAGCCATGATTTTTGGTTCTTCCTATAGGATTTATCTTTCTCTTTTTTTGTGGGGGGGAAGCACCATTATTAACATTTCAAAAATAAACATCAGTTCTACCTTGAAAGAAAAATACGAGAGGCAAAAAATAGAAAATTCCAGCCAAATTTCATTGTCCGAATGGACAAAGCTAATAATATGCTGCTTGTCTATAAAAATCTTAAGGTGTATGGGCAATAAGTAACTGAAGAATAAGAAGGCTAATTAAGGAATCCTGTCTCCTCCTCTTCTTGATTCAGTAAAATTTGTGAGGTCCCTTGATGTCTAGCTTAGGAAAACCAGTGGACATCACAAATCGTCTCTCGGAGTTCTCGGATCAAGAGCAAGGAATTAGATTCACAAGATCTTAACTCCTTCCTGTCTCTTCTTTTTTAGAGGAAGAGAGGGCCACTTCCCAGTGAGGAGGATGGCTCTGCAAATTGTGGTCCCATAAATTATCACGGGGCCCTTCATTTTGGCTCCAGGAGAGCAAACAGCTGGCCAGCGCTGGAAATCCTGCCCACTCCCTCAGTCGATGCAGTTAGAGATTTAAGGGCTGATGAGCGTTTGGGTTCCCCCATACTCTCAAACCTTTCTTGAGCCTATCTCATAGTTGAGGTTCAGGGATACCAGATAGAAAAGCAGAAGAAGCTGTGTGTAAGAATTGGTAAGCGGAGACCAACACCTTGAATATTTGCATCCAGTATTTAGGTCACCAGATTGTAAATTAAAAGATGTTGCAGATTCTGGAAAGAGGCAGGAAGAGCAAGAAAAGATGATTAAGGAGCTTGGAAACCAAATATAATGAAAGAACGGTTGCTAGGAACTAGATATGGCGTAGGTCTAGGGAAAAGAAGGACTGGTGACATGCATAGCAGTTCCTTCCAATATTTGAGGGGATGCCACAACCTTGCTGTAGAATTAGATATGTCTAGTTTAATGAAAATAAGGGACTAAGGATGATATGGTAGCAGGGTTCCCAATAATTTGAGGGCTGCACAACAGGACCAGGGGGTTCAAACCTGTATTCAATCAGTGATCACCAACCAGCAGGGAAATTTCCGGGGTCCCACGGAGAAATCGTGCACCCCCAAAGCACCCCCAAAGCAATTAATCCAAGGCTTGCATGGAAACAAAGGCATGCTACTGCCCACATGGGCCTGCCCTGGGAACCACAAGGCTTGCGTCGATTGCATTGCGAACAATCATGAGGCTAGTGAGGAGAGGGAGGGAAAGGGTGGAGAGGGGGACTCTCTTGCCCCACTCACCCCACACACCTGGTCTGGCCACCGGCTGCTTCTTTCTGCTTCTTTCTTTCTTCTGCTTTTGTTGCACGCAAGGAAAAGCAGCAAAAGCTTTCTTTCTTCCCCAAACTCTGTCAGAAATGCAGTCTTTTGGGCCCGCAAAGGCCTCCTGGCTCCAAGAGGGCTAGCACCGTGGCAACTAGTCTCACAAAAACTCATTTTCTGCGAGAGTTTGGGGAGAGAACAAGAAAGAAAGTCTTGCTGCTTCTGCTGCTTTCCTTGCAATGAAGCCCAAAGTCTCCTCTCTTTCTTCCCCCTGAGAACGGAAGCTGGAGACGGTAATATTGCGATCCCATAAGAGATGATATTGATCAGTTAGGAAATGGGTGGGGGAATTTTCCTGTGTGGACTTTTTTGGGATGTTTCCCAGGGTCTCTTGCCTGTGGATTTAAAATTATTGAGTTTGGTGGTCCCTAAGGTCCAAAAGGTTGGCGATCCCTGCTCCAAAGCACTTGGGGGGGGGGGGGGGGCAGGGGAGGAAGCATAGATGGAAACTCAAGGAGAGAATCAACCTGGAACTAAGGAGAAATTTCCTTGACAGGGAAACAATTAGCCAGTGAAATGTCCTGCAATTCAGAAGTTGCGTGTGGCTCCACCATCTTGGACATTATTTAAGGAGACTGAGCAGCCCATTGTCTGGTGGTGTACAGGGTAGTCCTTGAGGTACAACAGTTCATTTAGTTGGAAGCCCATTCAAAAGTTCCAATCACATACTGAAAAATGTGCACTTATGGCTGTTTTTCACAGTATCAACCTTTGCGAGCAATCTCCTGGATCAAGGGATCAAATTCAGGTGTTCTGGCATTCTGACTCATACTGATTTACCTTTGCTGTGTCCTGGGGGTCATGTGATACCCCTTTTTGCAACCTTTTGACCGGCAGAGTCCATTGGGAAGCCAGATTCGTTAACAGCCAGGTTGACTACAGATTAACTGCAGTGATTTACTTAACAAGTGTGGGAAAAAAAGATCATCTAAATGGGTGGCGCAAAATTCACTTAACAAATGTGTCACTGAAACAACAAGCAAATTTTGGCTCAGTTTGGTCATATGTTGAGGATTTATATAGGGTTTAAGCCAGGGTGTATTACTACCGGTTCAGACCGGTTCTAATCGAGACTGGTTGTTATGATTCTGTGCAGTCAGAGAACTGGCAAATCTAAAATCCAAACAATATAGGGTTTCCTATTTGATCAATGGATATGGACTTTGAAGACCTCTAAGTTCCCGTCCAATTCTTGTTCTTTGTTATTTCTGTTATTTATTTATCATGGAAATTTATCTTGCCAACCAAGTTCATTTTTGGCACTTAAATATTATCACGGCTATTTAGCTTTCCATTTTTTGCAGCCCCAAACCAGATGGTTGCTTTTCTGTTTTAGATATATGGACAGAGACCTATTTATCTGTTTGCTGGATGCTTATGGCCCAAGAAAACTTTGCTTGAGAAAGAGGATGGTTTGAAGCTTGTCTAAGCTCCTGAGAAAGATGACATACTCTGAGGTCCCGGAAATGCAAGAGAGATATAAAAGCTATTAAAGAGGGCTGTTAACAACCCATAATGGGACAATTTTCTTGGTTGGTGACCATTGTTAAAGGAATCTCCATTTTTGTGTGAGCTTGTATAGCCTATGCAGAGAGTGGTCAGATTTTCTGCAA
>BHFT01074502.1:0-16379 GCA_004320025.1 Laticauda laticaudata | reverse complement strand
GGTGCATAGTTCAGTCTTTATATGTGTCTTATCTGCCAGGCATTTGGTTCTGGTGATTAGTGTTTTCGCCACGGAATCGCCACGCCACCACCACCCAGCACAGATAAATTCCGTGGCTAAAACACTAATTACCAGAACCAAACGTCTGGCAGATAAGACTTGTGATAAGAATTATGAAAGACTCAATATTTTCCTTAATTTATGAATGTAGTTCAGCTTCCTTCGGGTACAAACTCAATACAGACAAACTCAATACAGAAGCCTGATGATGGCAGATGAGATTCTGCTGAAACGTTGCTACAACTTTAAAAGCATTTCAATGACGTGGGATAATACCCGAAGGAAGCTGAACTGCATTCATAAATTAAGGAAAATATTGAGTCTTTCACAATCTTTGTATAGAAATCAGGGTTTTCTTATTTGCTTGAAAGTGAGTGCGAAGCAAACTTAACAAATAATATAAAAGCAAAATTAAAATAAAATGTGAATTTTTATGGGTTCTGTCTTTGCAGAAAAATTGATAACTGATTCATTGCTATAATTAAATAAAATCATGTGTATTCTAATTGTGGTGCAAAGTTTCAAAGTATATTCTTTGGAACTTGAATTTATTGCTTAAACCAAAATATACTGAATTTTTTAAAAAGGGATAAACTTTTCAAATTTGTAGAAAGATTGGTGATTGGGTCTAGGGTAAGGTCATTTTTATTCTCATTGTGATGTGTTATGGAAACATTATTCAAAAGTTCAATTGACAATTAAGAAGCAGCATCTCCAAAATAGTAGCTTAAGTATAAATAATCAATGGCCCACAAGTTCACTGAATAAAACAAAATTTGTACAAAGATGCTGCAGTTAATAGAGATGGGGGTAAAGTTTCTTGTGACATAATGAATATTTAAAAAATAGGCCTATATGTATTACCATAATGAAAGTAACATATAAACTCATGTATTTATCCATCTCTAATACAGATCTTATAAAATATTGTAGTACTTTATATGCCTTAAAAAAACCTATCTACCAGTTGTATGTTGAAGCACCAATAATCCATGTTAGATGCATATGAGTTTTCAGTTTTGTAATCCTGATATAAATAGTATTTATTCACTATTTACATAATAATGAATCATCTTAAAATTTTCCCTTTTATTATTCTAGTTGACCACTCACAATATTGACAAATCCATTTTCTTTCCAAGGATTAAAAATAAAGATTAAACATCCGGTTGAAAAGAAAATCAGTAACAGAATCAGCCAGGTATATTATGGAATTTTGTGAAAGAGCTAGGAATTAAATCTTGTGCGTCATTCAACAACAAATCTTTAAAACTTGTCCTTTTCATGACTTGTTCTTGTTCCACTTCTACAGAAATAGTAGATTGCCAAATCTTCTTGGAAATCTCTTTTCAAGATTCCCATTCATCTGGCCAAAAGCATTTACTAATCTATCATGCAATCTGGATCTGTAAGAATTCCAGCTACCCTCCCCAGGCTGCCTTTAGGAAGAATTATCATTTACAGACTAGAAGTTTATAGTACGAGCTTCAGAACACTTTATAAAAAAGAAGACCATAAAACACTAACAGCTGAAAAGCCTGGACCAGCTACATGATAAGCTTATGGTAAGAAGAGTGAGATTAGATTTATCCTTTCAATATCAGTTTGACCTCTTAAAAATGATGGAATGGGTAGGAGGCCTCATCGTCATGAAGGAAAGCCAAGGGGATCAACTGAGTGCAGTATTTGCTAATCCGCACTAGTTCTACCATATCAATTAGGACCAGAGGCTAGAAAATTACAGAATAACATTCTTTATAAAAAACAGTATGTCTACATATTAAAACTATGGGCTAAGAGGAAGTACCAAACAAATGTGAAAATAAAAGACAGAAAATTTGGAAATAGAGTATCATTTTCTAACTGAGAAAAATAAGTCTTTGACTTACTACAATTTATTAGTGAATCTTTCACTATAAAGTTCACTACAAAATTACAAAGGCACTGGAAAAAGTGATTTATGACCATTTTTTACATGAGACCATTGCAGATTCCATGATCAAAAAATGGATGCTTGGCAACTGAGTCATATTTATGATAATTGCTGTGTCTCCATATCACCTTTTGAAATCTTCTGACAAGCAAAGTCAATGGAAATTCTGATTCATTTAACAATCATGTTATTAATTTAACAACTGCAGTGATTCACTTAACAACTGTGCCAAGAAAGATCGTAAAATAGGGCAAAACTCATTTAACAAGTGTCTTGCTTAGCAATGGAAATTTGAGACTCATTGTAGCTATAAGTTGAGAGCTGCCTATATGTGCTTATAATTTTCGCTTCTATGTACAATCAATAACAATAGTTGTATCAAATTTATTGAATTAATTTTAGCTTTGAAACAAAGGATATTTCTATGCTTTCCAAATATCTCAGGATATGGCCCACTAGAATGTTGTTTAATAATTGCTGCCAAATCATAGTTTTCAATTCCGTAGTAAAGGATATACTACTGAATATATGGGCATTAATTTTAATTTCATTTAAATCTGATAGGTTTTGTCTAGGCCAGCTATCTGCAACCTGTGGCTCTGGAGTCACATGCTGCTCTTTTGCCCCTGTGCTGCAGTTCTGTCAGGTGATCCCACCACTGGCTGGCCCCTCCCTTCTCCCTTACTCCTCACCTGTCCTGAGAAAGTAAGGGTGATAGCGGGGGATGGAGACTCACTCCATATTCCAGAGGAGGTGACTGAGTGGGAGTGAGTGACATCAAATTGGCCATGCCCACCCAGTCACACCAGTTGTTAAATTATTGGCTCCTGGTGTTTTCTTTTCTGTGAGAAACTGGTCCAAATGGCTCTTTGAGTGTTTAAGATTGCAGACCCCTGGTCTAGGCCCTGATCATATATCATAACATAGATTTTTGGATTGTCTAAAGTTGTCCGCAGCTTTCAAATTGCTCATTTAAACTCCCTGGGACTCTGTACCACTTTGAAGCTGTTGTTATTATTATAGTCAATCAAATCAACCCCAACTCCCAAAGACTATAGGAACAGGACCTTATTGTTTTCTTGGCAACACTTCAGAAGGTCCATGCCAGTACCTATGAGATGAAAGAGAGTAACAGGTCACAAATTACTATGTTGGTTTTTGTAATTAAAGCAAGAATAGAACTCATAGTTTCCCAAATTCTAATCCAGTATCTGAAACACTAGTTCAAATTGGCTCTTTGATATTATTTTGAGATACCAACTCAATTTACTTGAAGTTAAAAATAATGCAGGTTATTTTTTATGCAAAAGTTGAAATAAGTAATGAAGGGAAAAATCTTATGATTGTATATATGTATAGGCATATCTATATGTCTCTTTTTATTTTATTTATTAAGGAAGTATATCCTTTCAATTCCTTATTCTGTAAGTTAGTAATTATTGCAATAAATAGGCAGACTAATTAGATAAGACTTTCTTATCTAAAGTCTTTCTTATATTCCCTTTAATTTATTTATAATAAAACATGAATCTCTTAGAGACCAAACCCTTTTCGACAGATCTAATTGCCAGATTTTAGAGAGCAAGAGCACAATAGTTGCCTGGTTAGCTAAAATTGGAACCATCCAATGGACATCTATCTGCCCATGATCGCAACACTAAACTAAGACCTATGGGTCTATTTTCACAGTCTTGTGAATAGCAGTCTGACAGTAATTACTTTTGACAACTACTGACCTAGGTAAAGGTCAAATCAGTGACCCATAACAGAGAAGTTTCTCTAGCCTTTCACCAGCCCTGAAGAGCCACACACAATTTGCTTTTATTTCTGAAAAGAAAACCTGACAAAGAAAACCTATACAAGTTCTGAACTGTATCACAGTAGTAACCTTATCAGCATGCACTCCTTTTAACCTGAAAAGGATCAAAGCCTCATTGATACCTAAATTATGAATGAAACATTAGGCTTTTAAACTTTTAACCTCTTGAATTGCTAAGAAAAAGTTTCCACAATGCATCCAGATCTTATAGCTCGTAGGATGCTGTTCACTTCATGTCTCTAAGAAAGCATACTGCTGAATACAGTAATCCTTAAATTAGAGATGAAGCTTATTAAAAAAGATCTCATTTAAATGTCCTGCAGCCAATCATAGATGTCACTTATAGCTCATCTTCACCTGTACAGTAACTAGAATATTCTTGTAATTAGTCAGAATTTACACTTCCTTAGCTAGTGATTTTTAATAACCATTTTCTTCACTTATGCTTCCTGAGTCACCAGTGCATCCATTGCACTTTGATAATTTAGCTTTTCAAAAATGTCTTCAAAAGTCTATGATGGATTAATAGTGTTTTACAGTTTATAAGAAATATGAGGCTAACAGTTTTATCAAACCTCTTCGGACAATTCCTAAAGTCTACATATGTCAAATCTACGATTTCATCACTCACCTATGTGCCGATTTCCCTGTACTTTGATCTTCTATACGAATCTTTGATCTTCTATATGAATCTTTTGAATTCAGTTGCATTCTGGACAATTTAAATGGTAGACACTTACAGTTTCCTAACTAATGTCCATAAGTGTGTTTATATCAATGGGACCATTAGTCAGGGTTTTTTTTTAATTATTATTATTATGGCTCCCAGGCTTAATTGGACACACTGAATTTGAACAAGCTTAGCACAGTAAATTCAGTTGGCTTTCAAATATTAGCTGCTTTAACAGCTGCAGTGATATAACAGTTTGAAGAACCATAGTCTTAAAATGCTTTTATCTCTCTATTAATGTCAATTTTCATGCAGAAGTACAAGGATTTCAGTATAAGGTGCTAATTTTCTCATTGAATGTTGCTATGGAAAGAGAATGAGCTATTGAACTACTTCTGGCATAAACAATGGCATCCAATCCCCAATCTTTGTAACAATAAAATGTTATTTACTATGTACACAGGCAAATTTTACCATAACCAGAAGTAATTATAAGTGTTAGCGGTAATTTCTAGCTATGTTTAAAAAAAGGAGAGGTATATACTATACAATTGCCATAATCCCTGTAAAGTAACATGGAAAACAACTCTGTTCAAAGAAAAAGACAGCCATTTTCTTAGAAATGTCACCAACACAATATCTAACATCCAAACATACATGCTAAATGGAGAAACAAGTTTCTATTTTGTTATTTTACTTTATCATGAAAGATGTCTATTTCCTGTGGGAAAAAAAGAAACTTTATCATGAGGTAGAGTGCAATGACATTACATTCACATATTTATATTTGACTCTCACATTTTTACACCCAGGAAATTCTTCAGCAGATGTTTCCAATTGACATATCAAAATTTCTTTCTTTGTGGGCTTTTTCTAGTGTGAAGGAAAGAAAGGTCAGAAAAAACATTATTCTTCTGGATCCCAGAAAAATGTCATAAATGAGTTTCATGTGGAAACACTCCTACTTATGTCCCTTCTCCAGGCTCATTTTTCCCCAGAGATTTTTATTTTAGAGCCTTCATATGCTTTCTGCAATGAACTTCTTAATTCTTCTGACATCCATACTATTTTTCAATTTTTTTCATTAAAAGCACAGACATCATCTTGTTCTTTATATCCATACAACATTGATCCAGGGATAGGATTCTACCAGTTCAGACCAGTTCTATAGAACTGGTTGTTCCAATTTTGCACAGGTTGGACAGCCAGCAAATCGCACCACTGGCCTGAGAGTGGAGCTGAACCTTCCTTAGGACTGAAGCTTCTATTTTTCAGTGCAGACTCAGGCAGCAGATTGCAGAAAGGTAGATCTGTGAGTGAATCTGTGATTCTGCAAGCAACTCAGTCTGCCTGCCTGCTTTGCCCTCATTTTGGGTAAAAACTGCTCTTTTTTAAATAAAAATATTCAACATTTACATAAATATTTACAATATTTGCATACAAGCCACGCCCACCCAGTTACATGACCACTAGGCCACACCCACAAATTAGGGCATGCCCACAGAACCGGTTGTTAAGAAATTTGAATCCCATCTCTGCATTGATCCCAAATTGGTCCACCATTTTGAACAGGCAAAATGGAATTCTAAAAAATGTTTAAGGCCAATAAGAAAATGAAATGACCTCATGTAAAGGTCATTGAAAAAGAAGCTTTCTCAAATAGCCTTATAACAGAATATACATAAAAGCTTGGCTTTCAGATGCCCCCAAAAGACTGTGTTCTCTCGGAAAATCTAAGAAAACTCATGCTTTTTGTAAAGATAGAGGCAATTTTTGTATTCCTGTGTATTAGTTTTTAACCACATTTACTTCCTATGCTTTCTCCAAGTCTCACAATTTGACTTTCCTTTTTATAAACTGCTGAAATAGAGATAACACAAAATCATCTAATCTGACACACTATTTATATCATTTATATGACCACCAATTTTAAACAAGTAATGATGGGTGGCTAACAAACAACCATATTAATAAAAAAATAAATAAAACAAATACTGTCAAAAATACTACAACCAAAATAATACATACTAATATCAAGGATGTAGAATATGTTCTGAACTAATGTCTAAGGAAAGAACCAGAACTACATAACCTTTCAGGGGACTAAAAAGGTTGAAGCCAACTAGATCTAGACAGAAAAACTGTTCCGAAGAATGGGCACCCTGGTTGAGAAGATATGTCTCCTGGGTCCAACAAGATAATATTATTTCACGGAGCAAAATGTAACCTACAATTACAAATTGTGATTGACATTTTTGCTCCTTAACTTTACTCTGACCTATCATCCCAGTTTACCTTACTCGTTTTTTTCTTCTCTCTCATGAATGAAAATGTCTTGAATTTTAGATTCAGATTGCAAATTTGGGAAACCTAATAACAAAATTCTGTTTTTAATTGCAGCACATACAGTCTGGTTGCTATATGTATGTAAACAAAATGTTTAGAGTTTAATATTGCAGGATGACATCTCTTGTCTCTTTCCTGCTCCCTGTTATCTAAAAACTTGGACTGTTTTTATAATTTGGGATATATTCAAAATATATAAAATGATGGGTTATTAATATAAAGGCATTCGGATGTGAAGCTGCCAGAAATACAGTTTGATATGAACAACTGGGATAAACTTAGAATGACTTCTCTGCATCTGCCTTACTTTGTCTCTACCTGCTTACTCAGACACATGATGAGACAGGTCATGCATTAAAAAATATTGCAATAGAAATTTCCCATAACCTGACAATTGGGTTTAAAATTTTGCATCCTGAGGAACAATTTATTGCATCAAAAATGACTACAGAGTAACCTTGCCATTATAGATTTGATGGAAGTTCCTTGTTAATATGAACACAAAATCTAATCAAGATAATTTCCAAACTGTGAACTCCGATTGTCCTTTACCTAATTAGACAATTGGAACTACAAAAAATAATTACTATACTTGAATACATTATTCTTAATATTTTAGACACATGCTGACCTAAAAAGACTCCTATCTATCACACTTTGAGTGTGAATTTTAAAACAATAGGAGATCCAGAGAATAAGCCAAGTCTTCAAAGGTGTTAGAATGTTTTGTTTTGGTTTTTTGAGGCAATGGGGGAGGGATGATTTCACTCTTACTGAAGAATTAATAATTCATGTGAACTCAATATTGCACATAGAAAACAAAAGAGTATAATTTGTATTTAAATCAGAGAAAGATTTGCAGATCTATCCCAAATTTAACCTAGATGAAAAATGAATTTGTGCAAGTGAACATAGATCACAATGATGGATATCTTTACTCTCAGTTGTATGCCTGTATCTAAATAAATTTTAAAAACACTCTATTCAGTTAGGAATTCCTCCAAAAAGAAGAGTCTTCAGTCACATTTTGCAAATGAATAATGTAAAAGTGACACTGCAAAAATTGCATACAGTTGGAAAAATCTTCCTCTCATTGTGTTTCTGACACCAAATTATCACATTAGTTCAGCACCAGTATTGAAAAGTAAAATGGCAGTGAGGAAAATTTTGAATGATATACATAAAGTCTTTCATTTCGGAGGCTGGGGTGGGATTTTTTTTGTTTATTTTTGGTGTATGTTTCAAGTACATTTTAGCTTGCAGACAAAATTAGCTTTACTAATTTCTTTTAGAAACAGCAAATATAATGTCACTGCTGCTATCACTTTTTTTCCACAGCCGTGTTAATGAAGTGAGTAGAGGTCAGAGCATAAGGCCACTTTACTAAGCCCTGGAGAAGCTGTTGAAAGATAATCTCAGAGAAGCCTCTAAAGCTGATATGATTATGCAACTCACATAACTAATTTATTAGGAGAGAAGAAGAGGCAACAATTTGCAAGCAAACTAGATTTTTCTTTTAATTCTAATGCTTCTAAAGGACTGCCTCTTTCACTCTGAAAGAAATATCTTTATTCATTATCAAGCTAACTATCATTACTATTACTTCTGCTTTGTCTCTTTGCACTGTTTGCTTCTCATGTCTCTGGCAGGAGATTCATTAGAATTTTTTTTTTTTTTACAAGAAAGGTTGTANTGTCTCTGGCAGGAGATTCATTAGAATTTTTTTTTTTTTTACAAGAAAGGTTGTAGGTGATTTAGTTTGGACCAGCCCTTGAAGCTACTGAAGAATGTTTTATGCAAAAACAATAGCCATAATATAAGCTAGCAAAAGGTTACACGCTTCTCATCTTGTGGTACTTCTTAGGTCCCTATCAGAAGTGGTATACAGCAGGTTCTAACAAGTTCTGGAGGACTAGTAGTGGAAATTTTGAGTAGTTCGGAGAACCAGCAAATACCACCTCTGACTGGAAATTTTACAGTATCCTTCCCCTGCCACATCTACCAAGCCACACCCACAGAACTGGTAGTAAAAAAAATTGAACTCCACTACTGGTCCCTATGAATGAGATTATCTTAGAATCAATCCATATTGAGTAGTAAATACAACCACTTTACTCTGTATTTCCAAGCATATCATGAAACAGTGAATAATTTAGCCAATAAAATACAGTAAAAAGGAAGTTACCACAACAATACATTTTTTCTTCAGTGAGCCAGCAACAAACTAGAATGATAACTGGGGGACAAGTGAACAAGTGGACAAGCCTTCAGAATCTGATATTGAGTTTGAGTATTCTGATGAGCAGCATGAGGCTGAACTCTAAAATATTATAGAAGTAAAAGGTGAGAATTAATGAACTTGCTTCAGTGTAGAATCCATACATTCAAAGACCTTTTTTAGCAGACTGTGCAGTATTGTTGAGAAGGATGACTGAAGTAGCTATCAAATGCCAAGTCCATCACCACATACAAAACACAAAAATGAGAAGATATCAACTGAAGTCAATTAATCCACAGTAGAGGATTTAAATAATGAAGTAGCTGTCTAATTTAAAAAGTCCAGAAGTAATTGGAAAATTTACAAAGAAATTAATAGAAAACATACCACCAATAAGCTAAGATATTAAGTAAATAACATGATCTAAAGGAGAAAATAAATGGAAAAAATGAAAAATATTATTTTCAGACAAAGTGAGTACAATCCCAGGAAGAACAAACAGAAATACAAACAATCAGCTACAAAAACCAAGACCTGAATAGGGTCCCAAGACTAATTTAAAAGGTTGCAGGATAGGAAATCTGAAATATACTTGGCCACCTTTCTATCTCAGGAAAATTCTTTTTAAATTATAAGAATGAAGACATGAGGGACTTATTTGAAGATAAAAGCCCCAGTGATACCCTCCCTCCTTTATCAACTTTATCCAAGTTGAGCAGCAGCTCCAGCCATCTCTGATCTGCAGGTGAGCCTTAAAATAAAGATAGAAGCTGCTTAAACTTTCTCCACTCATGTTTGATGTTTAAGGCTGAAATTGATTAAGGGTGCTTCTCCAACACTGGTAAACAAATATAAAATGGAATCCCCTCAAGATAACTCTATCACAATTATGCACCCCAACATCAGAACCTCTTCATAAAAATCCACATCTAGGAAAGTATCTATATAACTAAGATCAATACACCCCACAGGGCAATGAATGATCTTCCTTTCCAGACTTGATAATTAATGTTTTTGATTTTCACATCTAAACATGCCTCACTTCCAAATCCATTACTTCATGATCAAAGCCCATTGTTACTCTAAGTATTTTTACTCTTAGTTTTCTAAACTTTATAGCCTACTTTTAATAGCTATATAGTACTCCATGTGATGTTGTTGAATAAACTACCCTCTGCTTCCAGCAGCTTCCCAGTGTGTTTACTGTGACCTGGATTGGTATTGGGGCAAGAAAATTCTTCTAATAGACTCATCATATAACATGACATGTCTTCTGCTAATTACACAGCATCTTTTGCCCTATAACAGAGATAAATAATTTGGAGCTTTTGTTTCCTTTTTGCATACTACTAGTGTCATGCCCCTATCGGAATCTGATTTGGAGGGGGAGGCTGACAGGGAGTTGGAGTGTTGCTCCATTGGCTGTGGAAGAAACTGGGGAAGGGCAAAGGCCGGCTGGGCAGAGCAGGGAAGAGGTAGAGCAAGGGAGAGAGAATTTGGAGGAAGACCCAGGTCCACCCCCTCTTTATCCTAAGGCATGCAGGGAGGATCGGAGAAGGGAGCAACATGAGTTGCATGGCTTACAGAGGAGGAAAGGGCCCTGATTCCCTTCATGATTAGCTGCAGCTGGGAACACTATTTTAAAAGGGAAGCTGTGTATAGTAAGGTTGTTGGGAGCAAATCATTATTTGGTATTGTTGAGGCTTATGTGAGTTCCTGGCACCTTCCCAACTGTGTGTGTTTTGTTTGGCTTTCAAGTCTGCAATTCCTTCTCCTGCCCTGTCAAGTTAATTACTGTAGCATGGTTTTTGTGGATTTTTATTTACATTTTGTATGTACTCTGCTTTCGGACTGAATTTCCTCCACTTAAAGATTGTTCTTGAGAGACTTTTTTCTCCAGCCAAAGGTAACCTGGACATTGGGGGCAAAGTTGGAGGTATTAAAGGGACACTTTTTGCTTATGTGTTGCCTTTGTGCCACACCCTGGGTCATCATAACTAGTGTAAAAATCTCATGTCTGAAAAGTTTCTGACCACTGCATTTGCAATTGATTTGGGCAATATCTGTATCTGATTACAGTGTGGGCACATAAATTTGCAGAGGTAGCTATCAACCATCAAATGATAATCCTAACTCTAATCCTAACCCATTTGGATGAAAAAAAAAACACAAGAGAGCCAAAATAAGCAGTTATAACTGATTGGTGTATGAAAACCTTTTGGCAGGCAAAAATGGAACAAGAGCCTAATTTTTAGTTTGGCGATTACAAATTGGCACAAGCAAGTTCATTTTTCTAATTAACTGAAGCCAAACAGCTATTTAACACAATCAGACTCCAGAATGCATTTGCTCCATCTTAATCGGTTTTTGCTCCTCATTGGTGTTTTACTTCAAGGTTATTGTGATAATTATAATTGTAATAAACTATAATTTAAATAGAGCAATTATACGTACTTCTTCATGCAAAATGCTACAAAGTGTTACTCTGAAAAGTGACTAAATGTTGTTTTTTCTTTCTTTCTTTCTTTTTAGCTGCATGTCCTAATATTCAGGAGTTTCCAAAACTTGTATTTATCCATACAACCCTCTAAGCCTAATGTAGTGCCTAATGGAGAAGAAGAACAGTAGAGGATTTTGCACCAGAAAAAAATGAAGTAATGATTTCTGCAAGATTGGGAGCTTCTCTCTTTAATGTCTCTTCTGTTCTTTTCAAGATAACAAACATCATGTATTAAAAAAGAGAATCTTGTAAATGCTGAATCTGCAACCCCACTGCCTTCTGAACCTCCGCACCTACTTTTTACTCTCTGCTCCCTGAAAAACTGGATGTACTATAAATTTTTAGACCTCAAGAACTTGGCATATTTTCTCTTCCCATTCATTCTACTTCTCAAGGTATTTCAACATAAGCTGCTGTTGTAGCAAGTTCTCACAAAGGATATGTTTATTGATAAAACAGGGCTTTAAATCTTGTTAATATTTTGTTAAATCTTGTTAATGTTGGTTTTTTTGTCTTCTGGAATATTCTCCCATCAGAGCTGAGATCCGCCCCCATACTCCTGACCTTCTGGAAGAAACTAAAAAATTGTCTCCACTGTTTGGCTTGAGCTTCGATAGGAGCCTGTCTCATTGGGGATAGATGATGCAATAGATAAATTTATCTTCCCCAGGCTGCCTATCATCTTGGTTTTAATTTTATGTTTTAACTTTTTATTCTCTTGTAATTATTTTTTGCACTTTTAAATTTTTATTATATTCTAATCTGCCCAGAGTCACTGTATTACTAAGATGTGCAGCACAGAAATCCAATAAATAAATAATATATCAGTGGGCAAAACCACCCTGCTAACTCATTTCCAAACATGGATAAGAGTAAGGAGAAATGTCCATTAAGGAGACATGTTGTAAACATAATGCTGCACTTCTAGAGAATGATTTGCTGACAGTAGGATTTTGCTACTTAGGGATGCCTAATAAAAGCAACACTTTAAATGCCATTGGCCCAAGTATAGCAATTAATCAAATTGTACCAAGAAGTAAATATGATAAAAGCCAAATTCTGAAATTACTTTTGTGCAATGTAGCTGACTGGAGCAAGAAGAAGAATGATGGAGAATTTTATTCATCTATGGAATATTCTGTTCTTTCACAAAATACCAGCTTCAAGAAGAAATGGATATAAATGTTATGAAATGTACTGCGTGCACACCCATTCAGCAATAAAGAGAGGCCTAAAATGGGACTGACATGCTGTGTGATGTTGACTTTGACTTTGAATATGGAAACAGCTAGGTTACCTTATCTGTTCTCTTGCACCTGGTTTGATTTAGACCAGGAAAGGGGAGACATTGCTTATTAACATCCTTCCATATCATTAATTCTATCTGGGAACAATTAGATTCATATATATTGTAACTGATATTATGACCATTTTCCAAGGTTGAACAATTTTAATTCAGGTATAGATCTGATTATTTAAGTTTTGTAACATCCACCCACTGACAATGGGGTGACTGGATGAATAAGTATCCTCTTTCTCTGCATCTCTCTATGGCTTGCTGTATAAATCATTCAAGAGTGTACCTGGTCCATCTAATTGGGATGCTTTGCCTTAGTCCTGAATTATAATTTGTTCTTGAATGCCTATGGAGAATATATGTATGTCCCCATAAAAGATAGCAGTGTTATAGATTATGAAATAATAGCAGAAAAACTATTTTCTCAAAATTTTCTTTCACTATTAGGTATTAAATAGCCAGCAAGATTTGCCATGACCTCCCCACCATAATTTTATAATTATGCTGACATTTTTATTATTACAATGCATACACATACAATGTATGTGTGTATGCATATATGAAAAATGCAGAGAAAAACTAAAAGAAAAAAGAACTTATTGTCTCTTCAAATAAAATCAAATTCTTCTTTATTCCATACCTTACCCTATTTTTTTATAAACCTATCTCTAAATCTTCAGGTCTTATATTAATCAACATAAGTCCAGTAGGGTAACCAGAAATACCAACTTAACTATTTGTATTTCCATGTTCATGAAGCAAATTTCTCCAATCCCTCTCTTCAAATAATCAAAGTTCAATCCCAATTAAAATATAATAATGAAACATTACCAAAAATAGCCACATTCACCCAATCAAACAAGCCAGTAAACATTATCAGAAATACTACTCATCTCTTATTATCAAAAACAACATAAATGAACAAAATAATTATAGTAAATCTGCCACTAGTTTTCCATAGCCCCAGAAACAGTACTCCAGTAAGTTTGACAATCTTTAGTTCTGGAGGCTTCAAGAAGCTTTTTCCAGTGCCATTTGTCTTGGGGCACATATTATGTGATCAGACACTGGGGAAAATCCAAGCTTTGCAGCTTGTCATGAAAGGACCACTATCAGATTATTATAAAATTTGCAGTGTCACTCATCCATTGACCCACTAAGCACAGTGAAGACTGACCTATTAGATTGGTCTGCCCCAACCTATTCTTTTCTATGGAAAGTCTATTACTAGGAACAATGAAATGCTCCTGTAATACTTGGAAAATGAAACTGCCTGGATCCAAGCTGAGTTACATTTTGGCTATTTGATGTCAGTGCAGATGACTGGGCTGGGTACCCACCTCTTGTGGCTCAAATGATTGCTTGTTAGTTTGGCTAACTTTAGGCCTGTTTCTAACCTCTGAAGTTGGGGAAAGGGGTGGTGAAAAGAAAGAAAAAGCTAAACATATAATAAAGAAAGAGAAAAGAAATGTATGAAGAAGTGACTTACCTTTATCACAACAAATATAAACAAATTTAGTGACTCTTCCCATTTCTTAAAGTTACAAGCAATTACTTCATCCTATATCCCATTCTTTATCCAACCAAATTTATAAAATATATTTTCAATGCTTGTTCTGTATAACTTAGTAGAGTCCAAGTGGTATAACCTGACTGGCCAGAAAGTCCAGTAGTGGATTGGTTCTTAATGAAAGAACAAAGAGCCGCTTAAAGGTGGCAAAGTTAAATGGCTACCATTGGCTACAAGCTGGCAGGCAAGCCTGTATAAAAGGGCTGCTGCGGCTTAGCAAACTGTTCCGCTAGCTGTTTGCTTGTAGTTAATAAAAGTACCTGTTGTACTGAGAACCCGGTCTAACGCGTGCGCGTTTTTCCGGACTGAAGCACTGGCTGGACCGAAGGTGGGGGATTGTCCTAAATGCGAGGCGAGCAATGGCGGCAGAAGGAGGATCACAGGCTAGAAGTGATGGCTCGGGAGTAAGCGTGCCAGCCCGCACCCTTCAATCGCAATGAAAGAGGACTGGGAATCAATACTATAGACCGTGTTCCTGATGTTCTTAGCAGAGAAGCAATGAGATGGAGGAAATCTCGGGATCAGCGGAAGAGGGCTGTCTTCCTAACGGCATTTAGTGGGCCACCTTGTGTTCAAGACTGGCCAAGGCATTGAGGCGAAGCCCAGAGACGTGAAACAAGATGATCTGTCCTGGAGTTTGCAAACGCGATGCTAAAGGCTCACTAACGTGCCGGTGGGTGTCGAAATCTGCTAATTCAAAAGGCACGAGTTGTCTACATACAGCGGACTAAAGGAAGCACGAGACCATCGCTGATTTCGTGGCGGCTCTCCGACACCTTGGGTGGAGCTGCGAGTTCCTGAACATGATGAAGCATGCGAAATCCGTGTCGTCCTTAGGTCTAAAAGAGGCTCTAAACTTAACATAAAGTAAAGATTACTAAATAAAACCCAATATAAACAGTGGCTGATAGAAGCGACGGAGAAGCCAAAGCTGCAAGAAGCCGTGAAAAAGTCCAGCGCATGCACCCAATCGAAGCGATGAAATGCCATAACTAGGACGGCGAATTGCCCCTCACGCAGAGGAAAGAAGCAAAGCTCACCGCTAACCACACACCACGACAAATGACGCGTCAATGGAAATCATCCAGAAACGGAAGATGGATGATGAGTGAGGTCCAGCCAATCCTGTATGGCCAACAAACAAAAGGGCAACAAAAAAAGAAATTGGTCGGAAGTTGCCCTGGCTGCCGTGGGAAACCTAGCACTTCCGACCAAGTGCAGGCTTCCTTGTTGGCCATCCTGTCGGGCTTGCAAAGAAAAGGAGGCACATCAAAGAAAAGTTCTGTAGAAATTGCAAAAAATAACAGTCCTAGCCAGACGTGTTATTTCCCACAACTAAGAATGAACCAAGGCAAGCGGTAGATAAATGGGAGTCGCAGCAAAGGAAACGCAGCAACGAGAAAAGACGGCATCAAACTGTCACTCATTGGGAAGGCACCCAGACAAGAAAGAGCTCCGGGAAAAACAGTCAAAATCAGTGTATAAAAATGTTGAAGAAGCCCGTTGGCAAGATGGAGAAGTGCAACCCAGATCCTTCCTGTCATGGTGTCTTGGAACCACAATTCAGACGACTAGTATCCAATACTTAAAGTTAAAAAAAACTCCAAAGAAACAAAAAATTAATTTTAAAGGACTATTCAAAGGTATGGACATTTTCCGAGGAACAATCACAAGCAGATGCTGAAGTCCTGCCACTAAACCTGCGTCGACCGCGACCGTCCAATCTCCTGGAACATCGAATGGATTCGCACCAATTGGGCATCGGAATGACCCGGAGTAAGCCGAGTAGCCGCAACCGATTGGGAGGAAAAAACCTGAATAAACGAGTTCCAGGACGTCTTTAACGGCACTGCTAGGCCAGGTTTACCAGGGGACCCAATTTCCTTTAGTTATAGATCCCTAGAATAGCACCCCAGAAGGTTAAAAGCTAGATGAAGTCCCTTTCGCAATTAAAAGCCAAATAGAA
>BHFT01074484.1:0-18448 GCA_004320025.1 Laticauda laticaudata | reverse complement strand
ATGTAAAGTAATATAATTAATCAATTAAATAAATATTGTATTATAATTGTAATAATAACATAAAAAGTAAGGATCTATGAAACAAGTTATAGATTTACTTGTAACAAATGACTTTAATTGACACTAATAGAAATGTACATTGGTATGGAAACATTGCAAAAATGTGACATGTTTCTCGTTTTTTTAAAATAGATATTTTTTTGTTTTGAAACTTTCAATAAACATATAAAAAAAGAGTTGATGTTTACATATAAAAGGAAAGGTATGTATTAATAACGACACAAACATTCTTAATGTGAATAGAGATTTATATTTTTGTTTTTAAAAAATAAAATATATTTTTTACATCCTCTAATCCCCATTCCTTTACCCTTAAACTATTCACTATTGACCTTATCCCATTCCTAAGAGGTCTGTAAGGGGCGTGCATAAGTGCATAATCGTGCCTACCATCCCTGTCCTATTGTCCTCAATTATTAGTTCCTATTTCTTATACAGTATTTAAACTTATTTTTATTCTTATTTTATATTGTAAGTATCTGACAAAATAAAATAAATAAAAATAAAATAAAAAGTGACCTTCAGCACAATCCCATGTAGAGCATTGTTTGTCTAAATGAGAGGTCACAAGGGCATGAGTTACTGTGAACATCCTGGTCCAGGTGTAGGTACAACTGGTGCACCACCCAAAAGTGTACAAATGTTTTCCTAGCCACGACTACTACCTGGTCTTTGAACAGGAGCTGCAGGTCTAGGATGACCTCCACAGTGCACCAGTCTGCCTGGGGTAGTGTAATCCGTCCCAGAACCAAAAATGGAAGAAACTTCTCTCCAAAGAGTCCAAACTGCTGAGACAAAATAAGTACTCTTTTTGACTTGTGTGATGAATAATGAACTATTTGTGACAGCAATGACAGATTTCATATGAGAAAGACTGATGAAGTGATTAAGGATAATTTTTGGATCACAAAGAGAAATTGCTTTTCAAGCTTGTCAATTCATAGGAATGTGTGGGTCACATTATTGATATCCTTCAGTATCAGAAGATTTGCACAAGATGGGTTCTTTCTATGCTTGTTGTGACAGAAATAAAAGCTTCAGGAGCTGAAATTTGCCAGCAATATTTATCACATTATGAGAATGAAAGCCAGGAATTTCCTCACGGCATCTGGATGGCTGACAAAATATGAAATCAACATTAAGACCAAGAAATGAATCATCAGTCCATGAAATATTATCATGAAACTTTACTTGCAGAAAAATAATGACAAATCCAGGCTTTGTCAGGAAAACTCATGATTACAGTTGTACTGAGACACAAATAATATTCCTTGAACCTAACACCAATATGAAGTCAGAGCATTACGTTGCAACGTTCAAGTGTTGAAACCATGATTAACCATGATTAATCAGAAAAAGAACATTTTATTGTGATATGACAATACTCAAATCTTACAAACTGCTCGAGGCATTTTAAAATCCAGGCAGTACACCATATAGATTTGGCTCTGTGTATATTGTATATGGAAGAAATATCCTTGCGGTCATTTGTTTGACTAAAGTGAAGCGGTAGAAAGGACTGGGAGGACTCAGGACCCAACTGAAGAGAGTGTGTTGAATTCTTTTGTGATGGTTTAAATAGTTTATCTACCATTTGTGCTTTTTTTGTGTTGGGAAGTAAATAGAAATGACAAAAGGTCTGATTTCACAGATTATTTTCCTGTTTCTGTTTTGTGATAATGTCCCTACTGAAACTAAAATTATGCAGAGGGATGTATTACTTTTCACTAAGCCCTCGTATAATGTTGCAGCTTCATTTCATTCCATGGAGAATGCTGACAGGGTGAGTTGAATGATGTGATGGCCTCTGTGACATTAAAATAAAAGCTGGCCCGTGAATGTAATCACCTCATTAAACTCTCTGCCTATCAGAGCTCTTTGGTGATGGTGAATTTAACATTCCTTTAGGGTTCATTCACTTTCATAGCTTTCAATTTCTTTAACGTAATCGTCACAAACTTTAACTGCTGTCTCTGGTGTCAATTGAATGTTGCGCTTATTTGGTGGCCCTGTCAACACAACTGAGAATTCAATTCAGCCCTGAACACTTTGAGTATGGATTCAAGGCATATCAGTCCTCTGTGCATTCTTGAATGAAATCTTACTTTTATCTTCTGTATGATTGGGATCACTATCAAAGCTGACCTAGCCAGAGCACAAAAATACTCAAAGAAGTGAGGCAAGTTTGGAAGATGTGGACAGATGTGGCCGATAGAATCACCAAGGGTCAGACACAACTGAATGGATAACATCATCATCATTTGATAGATTTAAGGCTCTGAACAATGAATGGATGGATGCTAGGTTAACAAGTTTAGGCACTGGCCAAAAATCTATTTAGTACTAAAACTTGTGTTGTCATTATCATTAATGGGTTCTCCAAGCAATGGGAATGCTACGGCATCAATATCAGCAGAAATATTATATTGTGCTAGGTTTACATTCCTTCTCTGTTGATCAATAGAGGACACCAAATCTAGTTAAGATGTGGAAAGGAGGAAGAGAGATGCAAAAATGGAGAATAAAAGGGCTCATTTCCAGAACCATAAGGAAAGATACAGAATGAGGAGAGAAGAAAAATGGAGAAGTAATGGGCAGATCAGCTTGAGAATATGTTGTAAACACTAGTTCCTGCTGGACTTCCTCAACACAAGAATACTCATTTTCAACAGCAAGAACTCAACGGAGAAGGAGCAAGACAAATGTAGAACCTGCATGATATAATACTTCTATTGATGTTGGTATCATGGCCAAAGTTGTACATTCCCATTCCTTGGAGAAACTACAAATTTCTGCTGAAAGGTCAGAATTGACAATTTTCAACCTTCACCTAATGGGTTCCTCAATTTACATAGTAATGACGAACCTATTATCAACAAATTCAGGAAGAACATCAGAGAATATAATTGCCTCTTCCAAATGACATGTTTTGCTGCCAAAGAAGACCTTCCAATGAGCAACTAAAGAAATCCTTTTGTGATTAAAAAGTAAAGGTTTCCCTATCCAGTCATGTTCAACTGTAGGACACATTGCTCTGTTTCTTGGCCAAGGGAGCCAGCATTGCTTGAAAACATTTTCCTTGGTCATTTAGCCAACATTATTCAAGGGCAAATCCACCATTACTTCAGACACTTGATGTTGGACCCCAACTAGCATGCCAAATTTATTCAATTTTCATTTAGGAATCCTCAATGTAGAATTGAGAACAGTTATACTCACAGTTATATTCCAATGTGAGATTGTAGGTAGATAGGAAGGAAGGAAGGTTTGTTTCTGTTGCTCCTTGCCAATGGGGAAGACAGGTTGAAGTTGCTTTTGCTCCCATTGCTTTTTTGCCCACTTGTGATCTTTCTATTTCTCTCTTTAGCTAACAAAATATCTCTGAACTGATGACCCAACAGGACGCATATTGTCAAGCATTTATTATTTCTAGGAATTGATTGGGGAGATGGCAAGAATATGAATGCCCCTTTTTCCATGCCCATCTCTTTTTTTCCAGTCTACCATAGAAAACTCTTTTACTGTCAAGGCTGGTCAAAGACCATAATAAAGATATTTGGTTTGACAATATATCTTTATGGCATTGTATCTCACCATGCTAGACAAAGGTTTCTGCTGTCTCTACTAACTAAAGGCTGAAATTTCCAACCCAATTACTACCCCAGAAGAGCAATTGGCATTTTTAAATTATCCTGCCAAATCTGAAATCCCAGAAGAGCAGTGGAAAAAAAAAACTTTTTTATAATAATTAATATTTATTTATTTTTAAGTTAGAGTAGGATGGACAATTTTTGTATCTGTTTAACCAGAACAACCTAGTCTCTTTGCTAAAATGATTTGAAAGCTGTTACAGTGTCAATTTTATCCTTGCTTTCACTATTTTAAAAGAATTTCAGAAGGCATATTTTAAAATATATGGTTTAAATCTTGTTTAAAATATATTGCACTTGAATATATGTTTCTAAAAGATGCCAGTTTTAGTGTCCTATAGTCTACCAGATCCTCTATTTTCATCTGATTTTGTTATAAAGAACAACAAAAAGAAAAGAAAAATGAAGCAGCTGTAACTGTTTTGAAACATATATCACATCCTTTCTCAGTGAGGGAAAGCAGTTTGCAGAAATACATCATTCTGTCTTTGACAAAGTGACAAGGCAGTGCCATCATCTAGAAAACAGGGCCATAGTGCAAAAGTCATTTGTACTGAGCAATGTGATAGCTCCACTAGTTAATATCTTGGTGCTCCTTTGCAGGCTGGTACTGTGCAGTCCTACTATAATAAATATCATGCTCATTCTAGTCTAGATACATGAGTATATAAATATTCATGTATCTATAACTGTTAATATATTCATGTATCCATAGCTGTTAACCATGATACAACAGGAAGAGAATATTAAAGAATTGGGCCCCTGGAATTGGAATGATGGCCTCTTGGAATAGAGGTGCATGTGAACTATTGACCTTTGTTCATAGGACGGATCAGAAATTGTAAGGATGTCTTCTTTAGGCAGAATGACAAGTGTTTTGTGGGATTATAGCCCTTCGTAGCCAAAGAACAGAAGCATTACTCCAATCTCCATTGGTCTATCCTGGAGCTTTCCAGTCCCTAGCATTTTATCTTTATCTTTGGGGAAATATTTCAAAGGAATGAACTACATGAGATTATTAAAATGCATCACTAGCTATATTAATGATGGCTTTAAAGTACTGTAGTTTCGTCAGTAATATAGGCCAATATCATGCAAGCATGCAAGTGAACTACCAGCTATTAATATGTATTAGAATGATTAAAGAGGAGAAAGTTGAGGTAGAAATAATACAAAGCTGGCATATGAGATTTTGTGTCTGATGCATCTGTCTTGATGAATATAATCTAGAATTATATTAAAATAATTATTTCCACTGTCCATTTTTTAAAGCTTTATATGCATTCCTGATTTTGCTAAAATTATATGGATTTAGTTTAATATTTGCTAACACTTTGGTAAACTTCCAGATGGTGATGAGATAGGTTTTGTCTATTCTTTCCAGACAAATATCTGCAGTCAGTTGCTTTTTGCCTGGATTATTATTATTTCTTTTGCAGAGGACATATATGCAAATTGCTAGCATGGCTGAATAATCATGGAAAGGCAATGGCCATATCCTTTTGATAAAAGGTAATTTAGGATAAAAAGTTCCAAAGATAAAATGTAAAAGGAATGCCTGTGTAGTTTGGGTCTGTGGTGATCACTTATTATCATGTAATTGAAGTGTATTCATGCTAGGGATAATAAAGGAATAGCATTTCCTTAATTAAATTCAGATTGGTGTGGTTGAATTTTCTCTTGTCAGGGTAACAGATGTTTTTTTCATTCAGTTGTACAGGTTGTCCTCAACTTATATCCACTTGTTTAGTGACTGTTCAAAGTTCCAATGGCACTGAAAATACAGGTAGTCCTCAACCTATGGCCACAATTGATCCCAAAATTTATGTTATTGTGACATTTGCGAAGTGAATTTTGCCCCATTTTACGACCTTTCCATAGTTGCCAGGTGAATCCCTGTGGTTGTTATATTAGTAACATGGTTGTTAAGTGAATCTGACTACCCGTTGACTTTGCTGGTTAGAAGGTTGCAAAAAGTGATTACTGTCAACTAAAAAATACTTCTTTGGTCTTTTTAGTTGCCAGCAGAAAGGGAGTGGGGGGAAAGTAGTGCATTCCTTAAATGCTTCAGATAATTGCTTTGACAGCCAAAGCTTCTGGCATGCAAAATTATTACTGGAGAGCCTGATTGATGACTCTTGGCTATGGATGTGTCTCATTGGAGAATATACATCCAGAGGGTGAGGGGAAGACCAGGGTCAAAGGTGAAATGAATGATATGTCAGAGTCAGTTGCAACCAGGAAACGCCAACATGTCAACTCCTAACAAATCAATCTTTTTTATTCTGAGAGATGCGGCTGGAGACTTATGATTTGAATGGAGTACATCCCCTTTATCATGAGGATTGGCAAACCCATGACACACCTTCTAAAGACAGGCAGGCAAACACCGGGCCCTGCAAAGGCCATTCCAGATGGGGGAGAAGGTCTACCTCTCCACCAAATACTTGAGGTTAAGGCTCCCTAATAAGAAGTTAAGGCCAAAGTTCATGGGACCTTTCCCCATAAAGTAAAGTTCATCAACCCAGTCATGGTGCGACTGAACTTGCCCTGACTATTAGGGAAAATGCCCGGTATTCCATAGTAGCCTCTTAAACCCCATGTTGGGATCAACTATGAGGCCTCCACCTCGTGAACCCCCAGACCCTGTGGTCAAAGGGGGCCAAGCCCATTATTAAGTGCAGCAAATCCTTGATTCGAGGTGGTACAGGAGACAATTCCAATATATATAATCAAGTGGAAGAGCTACCCCTTATCAGAGGCATCTTGGGTAAAGAGTAGGAACGTCCAAGCTGATCACCTGGTGACAAGGTTCCATGCAGAAAACCCAACCAAACCTGTGTGTGTGTGTGTGTTTTACAACCCTAAATTCTAGGCCTGCAATAAATTCATTTTCTTTTTGTGTTGTACAGGTAACCTTCAAGAAGTGAGGGGAGCTGAATGTCAACTAAAAATACTTCTTTGGTCTTTTTAGTTGCCTGCAGAAAGGGAGTGGGGGAAAGCAGTGCATTCCTTAAATGCTTCAGATAATTGCTTTGGCAACTGAAGCTTCTGATGATTTGAATGGAGGTGACATGTTGGAGTATATCCCCTTTTTCATGAGGATTGGCAAACCCATGACACACCTTCTAAAGACAAAAAAAAAATGCAAAATTATTACTGGAGAGCATGATTGATGACTCTTGGCTGTGGATGTGTCTCATTGGAGAATATACATTACCTGTAGTGACTTATAACTAATCCTTGCGCTTACAACCTTTACAGCATCCCCGTGCTCATGGGATCAAATTTCACCTGCTTGGCAACTGGCAGGTATCTACTTCCCAGAATCATGTGCAATCTTCCAGCTGGCTTCTCACAAGTGGAGTCAGTGGAGAAAATTGGATTTGCTTAATGATTGCATGATTGCACATATTCACTTAACGATGGCAAAAAAAAAAGATCATGAAATTGAGTGTGACTCATTTAACAACTGCCTTTGCTTAGCAATGGCAATTTTGCATCCAATTATGGTTGTAAGTCGAGGACTACATATGGTAAAGACTTAACTTTGCTACTTAAGAAGGATTAGCAGTATAGCTTTTAAGAGACAAGGTTTTACATGACACTCCTAGATAATTTCTGTGAAACTCCCAAAATCTTTTGAACTAAAGAGTTCAGAACATGACATCACTTTGCAATCTTCAAACTTTGTTGCAGGATAATTGAAACTGAATTTGAGAATTCTGTCTCAATGAACAAGATTCCTAATTTGTAGAAAAGTGATGTTTCTAGCTTTTCATTCTTCTGACTTATTACATTTCCCTCCGATATAGGTGGAGGAAAGAGGAGTTGCATTATTATAGTACATTGCACAATCAATCAGATGTTTAGACTGGATTGGCATTTTTATGCACATAACAAGTCCTTCCCAAGAACCTAAGATAGACAGATGTTGTTTCATGATGTTAAAAGTATTGTTGCAGAATGTAAGCTCTTCCAAGTAAAGATAACTGATGGTGATTTTGTCAATGCCTTTGCTGGAGAATTCTGGGAGTTGAAGTCCACAAGTCTTAAAGTTGCCAAGTTTGGAGACTTCTGGCCTATGTTGTTCAAGGGGTACTCCAGATGTCTTCAGATTTCACCCAAATAGTAATAGTATTAGAATACTTTCATATAAGTAAATTAAACAATAATTAATCAAAATTACATATTGTGTGTATAAATGTGGTTTCAGGCCTTTCTACTGCTTTTGGAACAAAGTTGGAAAATCATTTTCTTAAACTTGATTATGTATGACAGCGGGGTTTCTTTTTAAAATTTCTTTCAGGCTGGTATCATTTTCCTCAAATTCCAGGTTTGCACTGATAAATTTCTTCATTCATTTTAGAATTGTTGCTTGCATAAGTTGACTATTTTTATGTTTTCAAACCATTTATGTAGATCATTCATCTGGCCCTAAAAACATATCTATTTTTATTTAAACATTGAAGAATATTCATCTTGGCATATTTACATACAGCATTTTTGACAACATCTATCAATTCAAGGTCATAGTACATTTCTCCTGGCATGTCGAGGGCTCTCCTACAAAAATTGGCAAGGTTAGGGAACATTCTAAGAATGTTAAGCTTCTGTTAATTGTAAAATACAAACTCTTCCCCATTAACATCCTTCCAATTCCCCAAAAATGTGAACCTCCTATAGGAACTGCAGAAGAGATGTTGGCACATTACACTCCATGCCCCACTGCTTTAAAGGAAAGAAGAAGGAAGTGCAAACGAAATTATGCTGCTATAAGATGTGCAATACTGTAACAAGAATTATATATTTTTCCATTAACTAAAAAGGAACATTGCTGTGTGCACAACATGTTTAAAAAAATGCTTCTACTAATTATGATGATGCAAAAAATGGCAAAACACATGTTCTAATGTTGGAATACAAATATGCAAGTCATGGTGTTTTCATCCTGATGCACATTTCATACTGTATCTCTCTGTAGATGGCTATTCCAATTTTATTTGGCTTACCTGATTTGGATGCAAGGCAAAATAAATGGAAAATTTGTACTTTCAAAGCTGTCAATTCAAAAGAATGGTGACTATTAACATATCAGTGTCAGGGACAAATCATTCTGTATCATGAAAAAGAAGTGAATGTTTACAAGTATAAAATCTTCAAAGCATTTTTATCTGGATTAAGTGTGCACACTGTTGTTGGAGCCAAAAATAAATAAATAGATGAAATTGAATCAACAAAGTCATCTGATTCTCTAAAATGTTGAATTTAGTTCCAGAACCATTGCTGGATTTTCATATCCTAGCCTGAGATCCCACGAGATTTGAAAAAAATATTAACTGCTAAACAAGCTGTTTGATGATTTTATTGTATTTATATGGGTTTTCTCCTTCAAGCTTGTTTTTATTTATCTTATTTATGTTGTCTTTAATTTGAGGAGTTTCAATCATTGTGATATTATTTTAATTAATGGTTGTAGGATACCCAGAATCCTGTTTAATGAAATGGGCAGTCATATGAATATGCTTAATAAGTAAATAAATAATATTTTTTTTAAAAAAACGATTAAATGTTGGAGCTGTGTGGCCATATACCACACAGTATGGTGTGGTGGTGGTGGGGGTTCAAATTTTTTTACAACTGGTTCTGTGGGCATTGCTTGGTGGGCGTGGTTTGGTGGGCATGGCAGGGGAAGGTTACTGCAAAATCCCATTCCCTCCCCACCCAATAACCTGCTTTCCAGCTCCCTTCCCCTGTCCAGGGCAACAAAAGAAGACCTGGCCGATAAGCTGGGAGTTGGGAGGCAGAGAATAGATGGGGGCGGGGCCAGTCAAAAGTGGTATTTGCCAGTTCTCTGAATGAGTCAAAATTTCCACTACTAGTTCTCCAGACCTCATCAGAACCTGCTAAATACCACCTCTGGAACATGGATGTTGCAGGTGCCTCAACCCTCCTAACAAGATGATGCCTCCAACATCTGACTTTGGACAGGAAAAGGGTACAAATGTAGCATTAATTTTAATTTAGCTTTCACAAGACCCAGTCCGAAATGAATGAATAAGTCAAGCAAACATGGTTTACTTAGGCCAACAATGTTTTTTTATGAAATGCATTATTCAGAAATGAATACATAAGAAAATAAATATAAATGCATAAGCAGATAAAAAAATTAATCCAACCCAAACTGTGTCATAGAGCTTTTTTTTTTTTATATCAAGGTCATCTAAAATTTTACTTAATTGAGGGAATGCTGGCCAGTCTCACTACTTTGCTGAATTATTCCTCCCCCCCCAAGGGAATTTCTTCTTTTCTTCTAATTTGCTACTTGTTGGCATATGGATGTTTCATGACTTTAAAACTTCATTCAAAAATGTGTCTATTTGTATGTGTGCTTCTGTCGGTTTATATTTGAATGATGAAATTATCAGCTGGTAGGTTTGAGTCTGGGATGCCTAAAACTGAACACAGGGCATGAAGATTATTGATGATGAACTGGCTAAAAATCATATATTTACCTACAGAATTGCTACCACTAGTCTTAACCGACTGTTACCTTACACTATAGACAAAAGTGATAGAATACAAATTAAGAACATATGGAGTGTCTGTAGAATCTATAGCATATCTGAACTATTATGCACAAGCTAAAAAGCTAATGTTTCAAATATTGGACAATATTGAATATCATTCTGAGATCAATTTACTTCCCCAGAGGTTCAGAAACATGTTAGAGACGGGTTCCTAGGAACCTGCAAGATATTTGTACCCTTATTTCCGCTAGGTTGAGGAAAATATTTTTCAGTCGTTCCATCCATGCTGTTACTTGCCAGCATGCCAGTTTTCTCCTACTTGCCTTTGTGACTTCAGGAAATTGATAGAATTCAACATATCCTTTTATATAAGAATCTTGGAAGTAACACTTACTTTACTAAGTATATTTGGAAGAATAGACAATCTTTGCTTTTACTTTTTGTTTTTAGATTCAAACAATGAAACATCTACATAGTTGCCAAGTACAGTCTGTTTGAGATGTTTAGTTTGTTGTTCAACAATATATGAAATGTTGTTTGTTGTTCAAATGGAAATCAGTTCAATCATGGATTGGTTGATAATGACTTTGTTCATATATGGAGCATTGGTAAATTATTGACAAATGTGTGGAAGCTTTTGGTTAAAACCTGTGTTATACAGTAAAAGGTGTATCTATTTTTTTGGAACAATGAAAGATTAAATATGAACGTGTCAGTGTTTTACATATATTAAAGTGTCAAAGTAAAGTCATTTATATTAAAGGGTCAAAGTAATTGCTTTATCATGAGTGCAAATGTTAAGACACAACCTTTCTTTTATGATCTACTGGATTCAATACCCCCCCTCAGGTTGTGGATTCTGCCTGGATTTTGGAAATGGATTCCTTTGGTATGAATAACAGTCTTGATCTATCTAGTGACTATACTTAAGAACAAAGGAGATAGGTCATGCTAGTATATAAATTGCAAAATTGATGCCAGCAAACTGGAAAAACCTGGACCCAGCAATTTTTAAGACTGTTTGAAGGAAAAGCTGCAGTTGATTAGTTTCAAGAAATACAACAGGATATTAGGGTATATGCAATTTTCTTGGCAACAATTTTGGAAATGGTTTGCCATCACCCTTTTTCTACGTCTGAGAGACAGAAAACCACCAAGCTATCATGCCTAAGGAAGGACTAGAACTCATATTCTCCCAATTTTTAGCCCAGTGCCTTTAACACAAAACTGGCTCTCCAGAAATAATGTTTAAATTATCATTTTTAAAATGTAAGACATATAAGTAAGCAGGTACCACCACTGAGAGTTTATTTGCACTGCAAGGTTGTCCTATTGCCAGGAAGCTATAAGGGTAAATAGCAGGATACTTTAAGAGGGAAACTGCTTCCTAAAGGAAACAATATAATGAGGTTGCGTGTGGGGTTTGTTTGTTTTTTTTAACCTTGGCAACTTTTAAGACTTGTGGACTTCAATTCCCATTAAAATCGGCACAAGTCTTAAAGTTACCAAGGTTGGCCACTCCTGCTTTAGAATATTTCTGATGTTTTGAAAAGTTAAGATTAAACACTGGTGGTCTTATTTTCTGCCCTTCTGATATGGGAAAGAGTTTTAAAAATGGTAGCATATACTCTACAGTAGGCTGAATATGGCATTAAAAGAAACATCCCAAAAGTTTCACAAGCAAAAAAAACAACAAAACCCTCACCCTCTAAAAGTGCTGATGTCATCACTGTAGTGTGCCTGAAATATGCAAGGTGCAGCTTGGGTCAGGTTGATTAGGCCAGCTTTAAACACAGATTTCCTATATATCCCCTCCCCCCCAATATTCAAATAATTATGGTAATAATATCTTCCCCTATTGCCTCAACAAGAATTCACACTGGGGCAAGAAAAAGGTGATTATGTAGGATTGTGTGAGATGGCTACCTCAATACATTTTATTTGGGTTTATGTGGATTTACTTGGACTTGCTCTAGAAGCTTTTGTTGGTAGAGAATGTAATTGAGTCATAAAAATGTATTAAAAGCTTTCAGTCCAATTGGAGATTAATCCTAAATTTTACACAGCTGTTTTGCAAATATTTTTAGCAATAGGTGGATGATTGTATTTTAAGAATGCAGTTTTAAGATAATTTTAATTTGATTTTATATCTAAAGGTGAATCAGAATATTATTTCTAGGAAAAGAACAAGTCATCAGAGTTGAAATGTCCTCCATACAAACACATGGGAACTTAACTTATAGAGACAGTCATATCCAAATAAAAAGGAATATTTCTGTTAGCTATCTCCTTATGGCATATGTTGTAGATGGGATTATTTTTAATATCTGCATGAGTCTCAGTCAATGATAAATGTATTTGAGAAATAATACTGGTTTGGTTACAATTTCTGATCATGTAGTGGTCATAATATCATTGGTTTTCTGGAAGAAACTCTGGTTAATTGAAGGTGAAACCTTGATGCATTTATTAGATGATTCTTGGGTTATGTTAACATTTAAATAGACTACTAATTTGAAACAAAATCTAACCTTTAGATTGTAAACAGCTAGAGAATAGGAACAAATGAATGAATGAACATGGATTATAAATACATAATTTGGAATATGAATGGGGCTTATACACCATCAGAATGGACAAAGATGTTTCATTATTTGAGAAAGTTAAATCAAAATGTGTTTGTTTAAAAAAATCATATAAGGAAAAGTGATGTAAAATATTGAAGTAGATGGACTTAAAAAAATGAAATACATTTTTTAGAAATATCCCATGCCTTTTCAAGAAATTTTACTTCACTTTTAATATTACAGCAAATGTTTGATATTATTGAAGCAATGAAATCCAGGAAACCTTCATGTCTTTCCTATAGAGTGGCATAAAAAAAATTAAAGAGAGCTTACTCTTTCACTGGAGCTACTAATCTTTTGAAGGTTCCTACCAGCATATAGTAAGACTTATATAATAGCTATTTTGAAAATACAAAATTCTGTGCATTGTGTGAATTCTGCCCCAGTATCCTTAAAAGTTGATTCTAAAAGTGTAACAGCTATTTAGGCTTTTACAAAAAAAAGTTATCTTCAGTAATTTATCCAGCACAATCTGTTACATGACAGAATATAAAGCCTCCAAAAATAATGGACTAGCAGTAAATATATTAGTGTTACACTCTGATAAAAATGAAAATCCTATTTTGGCTTCATTAGACATGGGAGACACTGTCAATATGTTGCAAATTAAGTTTCTGGAGCAAATGAACAAAAATGAATTTCCAGTGGAATTTATCTTTTGAAAAAAATATTACTCTACTCTGGAAATTACAAATAGGATTAATTCCCCTGTAATTAAGACGAGACATGGGACATGTCTAGGATGTCCCAATCACTTTTAATATTTGCTTTGCCATTTGAATCTTTGGTATGTTTACTAAACAGGATGGTAATATTAAATGAACATTATTTGTGGACCAGAAAGTTAATACCAGTTGGTATTACATATGTATATTTCAAAGGTGGTATTCAGCAGGTTCTGATCAGTTCTGGAAAACTGGTAGTGGAAATTTTGAGCAGTTCGGAGAACTGGCAAATTACCACCTCTGACTGGAGATTTTACAGTATCCTTCCCCTGCCATACCAACCAAGCCATGGCTACGGAACTGGTAGTAAAAAAAAACACTGAATCGCACTATTGGTATAGTTGATGTCTTTTTGAATGATGTTTCAAAATATATTTACTGTAGCTTCTTGAAATTGATAAATTTATTCCAACAAATTTAATTTTATCTTTAAAATTAAATTAAAGACTATTCCAATGGGTTAAAAAGTACCCACTGAAATAGTAAAGTTGTAAGAGTTTTTAATGGTTCAGATAACCTGAGAATAATTATTCCTAGAAAAATATTTTCATATACTGTAGCAAATATGGATATTTGAATTGGCATTTGTGGATGAAAGAGCCTATTGCAAGATGAGTGAAAATACCAATGAGTTTGTAGGGGAAAATAATAATATAGATAGCTGTTACGTTAAAATGGCAGGAAAACTTTTGTTCCTTTGCAAAAGGTTGAAAATCACTGAAGCATGAGAAGCATTTTAAATTTTTTTTGAAAGGTTGCAAAAAGAATGTAGTTTACTCAAACCAGCAAAATGACAATTGAATTTATTAGAAAAGGGTTTTATAGATTTTAAATCAATAGCACAATATCAGCAAACATTGAAAGTTATATTTTAAATATAACTTTAAAATGTTATCAAAAGAATTTTGGAAAATATAAAATAAGTATGGAGCAAGAGAACTAGAGATGAACAGATTTAGCTTTTAAGAAACATCAATTTATGTTTCTTTGAATTTAAAAACTAAGTTTCACTGTGTCTCACTACATGTGTGTGTTTGAGGGAACATTAGTGTAGATGTTGTAGACTTGTTCACTAGTAGATTCTTCATTTTGGTAAGATATTGTCACTATGATGAACCAGTTTCTTGGGATGACATTGAATTTTAATGGTATCAATGTGATTACTTGCCTTTATGAAGAGCTTTGGATAGTATCAGGCTTGGATAATAGCCCTCTGGGAATGAAGTTTATATAAAATTGGCTAAAAATTCTGTCAATTCACATCCTTTGAAATGGATCTTTATCAGCAGAGAGAGAGAAATGGAGGGTGCATTTTGTAAGTCAAGTGCATTCCTATGATTTTTCACCTTAGGACTGTGTCACTTAACAAGGGAATTGCTGATCCAAAGTATGGTTTGTAAACAAGGACTATGTGTAATTGTTTTGACAGATTTCTGATTGTTGCTTCTGAGCAACAACTCAGAATTTTCATTGAATCTATTATCTGGCAGCCAGTTTCTTTCTGCAGGGAATATTTTTCCTGCACTAAGCATCTTGTAATTATTATTTTTTTAATATTTATCTTATGCCCAGAGAATTCTCCAATTATTATTTTCATCAACTTACTGCACTTTGTGGTTGTAATTGTTATTACTATACTACCTATATGATATTTACACTTATATTCTTTTTGGATTATGAGCCTTGGTACTTATTAATTTGAACTACTTCTACCAATATTTCTAAAGCAATGATAAATAAACAGAGAAGAAAGTGTACATGGTATCTTCATTTATTTGAAATTCTGAAGAAAGTATATCATGGCCATGATCTTAGCTGTTCTCTATAACCCAGATTTGAAGCTCTTCTCCAGAATTTATTTTGTTCAGTACTGCAAATAAAAATACTCACCACACGTTATCAAAAACTCTCCCTACATCTAGAAAGATTAGTGCTGCTTCTTTTCTTTTATTGTCATTATATTCTGTTGTATTAATTATAAACTCAACTGTTGCCCTGTATGTTTCTCTTTGAAATGATTTGCTTTGTATATATTATATCTGAAATGCATTTCTTTAGCATTCAGCTAATATGATTGTGAAAATTGTATAGTCAACATTCAACAGAGAAATTGAATTATAAGAGTGGGTTTTCTCTGAGTCATTCTATGTCAATCAAAGTTATGCTTGCTTTTTTCTAGGTTTGTGGTATTGCCTTTGTCTCATTCGTTTCTTTCATTGTGTTTGTCAGTAGTTCTAGCAATTCCTCAAGGACTTTGTAACATTGAGTTGTCAGACCATTTGAAGTTTGGTGTTCATTTAGATATATAGTTTTTCTTTTTTTTAATAGATTGGAGTAAAATTTAAAAGCTTGTTTTCAGTTATTATTTGTGCTGTGTAAAACTTGCTACAGATGCTATTTTCAGATATTGAGTTAAGCCAAGCCTTTAACATTGCAGCACGTTCATTGGAACTGTTGGGTTAGCGAATAAATTATGCCAAATTGAAATAAAATGTCAGCTGTATTCCATATTAAGACAGCTTCAAGATCTGCCAATATTTGATTATGGCTAGATATTGTAATAAACTTAATTAATAATGATTGGCTGGTGAATCATACCTAACATGCTGTTGATAAAAACAGAAATTTTATGTATTCTTTTTAAGAGGTGCTGGTTAAATATATGCATTTCGTCTTTCTTGGTTTGGTACACCTTTTTATTAAGGATTTTGCTTACAATAGTAAAAACTAATGCAAATTAAACTTAAAAAAATAGAAAAAAACAAGTGTAAGAAAAAAAGAAAGTATGATAAAGATAGATAGACAGAAAGATAGATAGATAGATGGATAGATAGATAGATAGATAGATAGATAGATAGAATAGATACTTAATTTTGGGGGAGGAAAATAAAGGAAAAAAATCTGCCTCTGCCTACCAGCACTTATTGGTATTCATCTGGCTAGTGTCTTATCAGTGTGTGAGAAAGTTGAGGGCTGTTTGGAAAGTGAAACAGTATTTGCTGTGTGAGCAAGAAAGAGACAGCAAGGAGCCTGGGTGTGGCTTAGTTTAACTGTTCTGTACTAAAGCTGCTTGGTGTTGTGAAACTAAAACTGAAACTCCTCTCCTCTGCTTGTGTTTTGCATTTNTGTTAATAATAATACATGAAATACGATTGCTCTGATGATAATTTTGAAAAATCCTTTCTTAGTGAGCACCTAGAAGCCAAGAGGAACATACGTGCCAAATTTCAAGTTTGTAGGCTTTATGGTTCTGGAGATTTTGGGATGATGCGTGAGTGGTATTTCGGAATAAGGAATGGTATAAGGAACGCATCAACTTTACAATCCCCATGTCAGCAAATATCCATACAGATTTACCAGATGTTTGTGAATAAATACCTTATTTTAATGTGATTAAATAAACTACCATTATATTCTTTTCTTTTACTTCTAACAGTCTTAATCTTTAATTCATTCAAATATTGTCATAGAATTTCACTTTTCTTCAAATCTTCTTTATCCCATTGCATAAAGTTCTTCAAAGGTTGTGTAGATCCATAACATAATGTTTTCCAAGTCATTTTCCTGGTTCGTCATTTGTATTTCCACTTTATTCCAGTCAGTTTCTTTTGTACAGCCGATAAAGTATCAATGAAGTAACTGTTTCTCTTGATGTATCATTGTAGTTCCAGTTTTTGTATTTTATTTAAAGAAAGTTGTGTTAATTATAACTTCAAATTAAGCATATTGTTAGGAAGTTAGAAGTTGGATTGTTCTGGAAATAAAACATGAAGTGCCTAATTCAAATGTAAATTGTTTTTGACAATGTGTATATTTCATTTAAAATCAAGAAAAACTGAATAGTGTGTCCTGCATAGATTAGTTCAGTAATTCACTCCATGTTGAAACTTCTCCCCCAGGCAACTAGAAAGTCAATTGAGTTTCCCTGTGACTCTTATGATTTTAACATACTTTGCCTACAAGTATGAAAGATCATGTTCATTATCAAAAGGGTTAGAAGCTTCTTTTATATGAAATATGCAATTCACACTATTTTAAATCATGTCACCAGAGCCATATGGAATAGCTTTTTTGTCCATAGAATTAGATTTTCATATCTAATTATGATATTCATATCTTATCATCAAAACTGGACTGAAATAAGTAAAAGCAAAGCAGTTAGAAGGAGAAAGATCAAATATTTAAGAGATTAGAATCAGCTGTTTTCCAATAGTTGCATTCTGTACGGCAGAAAGATTTACATTTACATATTATTTGATTTGTCAATCGCTTACAAGATTCAGGTACAACAATAAATATAGTTTTGAATACATGAGATAGATACTTATAAGAAAAATTAAAAACAATAGGACAGGGACTATAGGCACGATTTTGTTGAAGTCACTTTTAAAAAATTCTTACTTTAGCTCTATTTATTCCTGTGCAACCCCATCCTCTTTGTTGCCTGAAGAAACTGTGAAACATTTTCTTTCTTTCCAGTTGAAATTGGTTTTCTGAAACTGAAGAAGACATGCACTTAGTAAGATAACCTGCCTACAGTTTCCCCCATGAAAAGGGCATTGGTACTTACCTGATACACCCGTTCTCTGTGAGCTGTAAAGAGCATCCAGAAGTGGGAGATGTTTCAGTCTCTTCTGGAAAGGCTGGGCTTAAAACTCTGGGATTCTCCTCCTCCTCCAGGGCATCTCCTCAGCATCCCCCAGTTTTGCGAAGACTGAGTGCCAAAGTCCGGAACTCATCACCTAATCCAGATCCCCGACTGGAACGGAACCCCACCAGATGGGTGGGGCTGGATGCTCTTCACAGCTCACAGAGAATGGGCATATCAGGTAAGTACCAACGCCCTTTCTCCCATG
>BHFT01074474.1:0-31920 GCA_004320025.1 Laticauda laticaudata | reverse complement strand
ACCAAAACTTTCTCTTCTTATCTTCCTCCTGCACATTCTTTTCCGGTCGAGTTCTTTGTGGTGGCCATTTCTGACCATCGCTACAACCACTTTCAGGAAAGTGAGTAATGGCCAGCTGGGGAGGAGAGATGTGGCTTTCCTCAACCCTGCAGACAGTCTCCCCCTTCTTCACCACCTCTACGGGGTGGCTTAGACCCGAAACCAGCTGGCTCGGGGCGCTCCAGTGGCGAGCATGGATCAAAGCCTCGCAGAGACTAGGTTTCGATCTGTCACTGAAGAAGCTCAAACTGGAAGTCCTCGGATATATTCACTGCCTTGAGTTATTGTAAAAGTAATAAAAGCTGGAGGGAGGGAGAGAATTAGAGAATGATATTTGAAGAAGAGGAAGAGAATCCATTACCAAAGCATCAATCAGATAAAGTAGGTTTCAGCCCAGATCAAGGAAATAGTTTATCAAAATACCTCTGAAACACACACACACACACATTAATATGAAGATAAAAAAGAACGGAAGGGAAACACATTCAGACTTACAAGATCTATGTCGGTCCTCTAAGGTAGACCAGACTAAGAAACAGAAACAGACACTGTGTAGACTTAAAGCTACTTTTATTAGAATAGCTATAGTAACAGAATCCTCCAAGCCAAAAAGACACAGAAATTCTCTTATGGCCACGTTAGCCAGATATGCCCCATTGTTTCCTGGAGTCTTATAGAGTAGGTTTACAAATGTTTTGCCTTAGCATATTATGCAAACCTAATGTTTTTTATGTGTAATACCATGCTTGTGACTTACTATATTGTACAAATGCAAGCAACTAATGTATTCAGCAAATGCCATATTATACAGTATGGATGAGACTGTAGCCTGTGTTTGAAAGATTTAAGCAGCTGCTTTTTGGTTTCTTCCTGGTTCTGCAAACAAAAAATTGTGGAATAGAGCTAATTGGGACATCTACCTTCTAGTTGGGAAGGGTTTGAATGATGCAGAAGTAAAAACATGTGCTTCCTCAGGCTTTCTTCAAACATGGTTTGCCACAAGGCTCATATAGGCACAGATAGTCTTCTCTGTGTTGAGGAAGAGATCCGATAAGGCACTGTTTCTCTACCTTGGCAACTTTAAGATGTATAGACTTCAACTCCCAGAATTCCACAGAATTCTTGCTCAGAATTTTAAGCATACTTGCTATGGAATTCTGGGAGTTGAAGTCCATACATCGTAAAGTTGACAAGGTAGAGAAACATTGCAGTAATGGATAAGAAGTCCTTCCTGGAGCATCACGATCCCCATCCCTACAGAGGAAGTTGCCAGTTCAGGGCTTGTAGCTTCCACATCACCTTGCAGCATAAGCAGGCAGATAATTTTGCTGCCCTCTGCAGTCCAAACCTTCATTATAAATCGCTTCTCAGCTTGCTTTCTGGTGGAAATGATAAAAAGGTGGAGAAATGGAGGGTTCTCCAAAGCAAAACACCCTTTCAGGACTTTCAGGCGTTCTATTAAAATAGGGTTTACCTCTCTTCCTGAAGTTTCCATCTTAGACCATTCCTAGGGAAGCTGGTGAGCACTTTGCAGGACTGCACTGGTTTAAAGTTACCAAAGGCGGCCTACGCCTGGGATTGGCCACCATGTTTTTTTTATGCAAGAATATGAAGGCACAACAAAGAATGTTCTTCCTGCATCAGCTAAGAAAGCTCAGATTGCCCAAGGTTCTGTTTGATAATAGTTCTACAGAGGAATTATTGCATTTGTACCTCAATAACTGTCCAGTTTGGCACAGCAACCAAACAGATTAGGTACAGAGTTTAAAGGATAGTTAATCAGTCATCAATAGACACATAGATGTTGACAACATCTATATAGACTATGCAGAAGAGCCCAAAAGAGAACAAAAAGACTCCAGCATCTCTCCACCAGTAATCCGCACTCAGATCAGCGTAGCTTAACTCCAAGGTTAACTTCAGACCAACAATCAAATAAGCTGTCAGCTTTGGAAGCCATATTAGCACCAGATGCTTCCATGCTGCCACATTCTTGAGCCTGGGAAAGTGGGAGGGGGGAAGTTCTTGGAGTGTATGTGTATAGACATAATAGCATTCTTCTTCTAAGTCAAGGTCATGTTATTTCTGCACCTGGGTAAGAAGATGTCTCAAGTTGGGACGGATGGTGATTGGGGCATGTGATGCAATGATGGGTGCAGGGCCTAGATTTGTAGTTTTTACTTATTGCAAGGAAACCCGGAACTTTCAGATTCGGGATTTCCCAGATGTGCCAGTTTATTACTCTTAATAAAAAGAACCTTGGAAATGATGTCTGTCTCAGAGTTATTTGTTGGAGTGGAGGTTTTCTGGAACGCTGACATAAGCAATATCCCAATCAAGAAACTGCCAAAGAGCCATCAGTAAACAGCCCAACCACCACCCTCACTCACATAGGCAAGCAAGACACCAGAATATAATCTGACAGCAAACAGCACTCCTTACTACGATAGCACTGATGATGTTACCTGTTTAGGTTAATGAAATGTCTGCAAGAAAACAAGCAAACTCAGAGAGCACCAAGGACCCCTCATGGCAGTGCTGAGCTTTAAATATTCTCCTTTATGATCTATGATACCTATCATTTTGTTGTTTGTATGTACCGTGCACTGAGAGTTTATGCACCGGTAACCAATTCCTTGTGTGTCCAATCACACTTGGCTAGTAAAGAATCCTACTCTATTCTACAGATGCAGCAAATGTATGACATGATCATGAAGCACAAACAGGCCATGCAGGAGATGCAGATCATGTGGGAGAAGACAATCAAAGAGCACCAGTCCGGCTATGACAGCGATGAGGAAATCGACAATGAGTTGGGCACGTGGGAGCACCAGCTGAGGCGCATGGAGATGGACAAGACCCGTGGTTAGTGCTTAGCAGAGGAGACAGGGAAGACTTTGTGTCTACCTTGATCTCGGCCAGGGCTGTCAAATTCGCAGCCCGTATGCATCACACACTGGCCACGCCCCATGCCCAGTTTAGTGAAAGGGGAGGAGTTGTGATATGTCACATGACAATGCCATGACAACGTGAGATTGACACCCCTGATCTAGACAATACAGATAGTCCTTGACTTACAACCAGAATTGAGCCTGGAATTATGGTTGTAAGCTGTGCTTATGTTATTTGTTAGTTGGGTCACTATGCCCTACGTTACGACCTTTTTTGCAGCACTTGTAAAGCAAATCCATTGTCTTCAGTGGATTTGTTTTTTTTTTTTTGGCAGAAATTGAAAACAAACTAGACGAGTCTTACAATCATTTCCAACCCTTGTTGTCAGGGCTCCGGCAGTTACCCCCACCCCAACCCCCACCCCCATTTAAATCATAAGTCTCTCGTCGAACTTTCAAAACTTAAAGAAGATTTATTAGGAGTAAACATGCCGGCGCTGCCTGGGTAAACCGACTGAGACACATCATTCATTGTCACCCTTGGCCCAGGTTTTCCCCCACTGCTGGGTGTATCATAATTCATATTCTCCAATGGGAAACATCCATAGCTAAGAGTCATCAATCATGCTCTCAGCACAAACTTCGGTCACCTAGAAACTATCTGTGAAAACATTTATGGAATGCAGCTTCAGTTTTGCAAGCTGCTGCATTGCTACCCCCCCTCCCTTTCTGTTGGCAACTCTAAAAAGACCATAGAAATATTTTATGAGTTGACACTTAACATTCTGTAAATTTTCCCAATGCTTAAACTCTTCATTACTCTTAACAAAGCCATAACTTTCTCCTTGTAAAGCTTCTATTTTTACAGCAGAGGTCCCCAAGCCCCACGCCTTAGGCCAGCACTGGCCCATGGCCTGTTAGGACCTGGGCTGCACAGCTGGAGGTGAGCAGCAGGCGAGCAAAACTGCACACACATGCACGGGCCCTAGATTGCTCACTCCTTCTCCCCAGTCCGTGGAAAAACCGTGCTTCACAAAACCGGTCCCTGGGCTCAAAAGATTGGGAACCATTACTCTATGGAATCTGGTGCAAGAGGTCTCAATTTTAACTCATTGGTTGTGACTTTCCCCTCCCCCATGCTGGCTGGGAATTCTGGGATTTGGAGTTCACCCATTTTCAAGTTGCCATGCGTGAGAACATGCTCCCTGCTCATCCTTAATTATAAGCCCGGTGCCTGGAGTATGGATGTTATAAAGAAATTCTCTTGGGTCCAACATAAAATTGCTGATCCCAACAAATTCATGGGCTTAATGTGTATTGACCCTGTATAGATAGTCCCTGACTTACGAGCACAGTTAAGGCCAAGATTTCTGTTGCTATGTGAGACAGTTACCCCATTTTATAACCTTTCTTGCCACCACTGTTAAGTGAACCACTGCAGTTGTTAGTAGTTAGTAACACGGTTGTTCAGTGAATCTGGCTCCCCTGTTCACTTTGCTTTTCGGAAGATCACAAAAGGGAACCACAACCCCAGGACCCTGCAACCGTCATAAATATGAGCCAGTTGCCAAGCACCTGAATTTTGATCACGTGACCATGGGAATGCTGCAATGGTTGTAAGTGTAAAGACTGGTCATAAGTCCTTTTTTTTCAGGGCCATTGTTAACTTCAAACCGTGACTGAACAAATGGTTAAGTCAAGGACATCTTGTATGTTCTACAAACAACATCTTGCTGAGAAGTAATTCTGTTCTGCCTGGTCCTTTTTCAGAGTGGGCGGAGCAGCTGACTCAAATGGGCCGAGGAAAACATTTCATTGGAGATTTTCTGCCACCTGATGAGCTTGAGAAGTTTATGGAAACCTTCAAAGCTCTGAAGGTAAAATGTTTAGTGTCCTTCTCTTTAAGACAGCTGATATATATGTGATTGAATGTTTCCAAAGGAGGAGGAGGAAGAGGATGGGAGCGGGGAGGAGGGAAGAGAAAGAGGATCTGTGATCCTGTTTGGAAAAAAAAATTGGGCAACACATTAGATATATGCAATAGACAAAACAATTTCAAACAATTTCAAAAGGAGGTTTGTTCCAAATGGGTTGGCATTCAACTCAAAAGTATACCAGTTGCAACTGAAAATATTGGCAGGGCGCTTGGAACAGTATTTAAGCCTCCAAGAGGCCCCTTCAAACTTAGAAATGTTTCAGATTCAGAATTTTTCTACCTCATGGTTGTGTGTGTTCACCCCAAAGAGCATGGCCTCAAACCTGAGAAAGGAGTAAAGAAGGATAACCAAAAATAATGGGAGATTACTGAGGCACCACCTCTCTATAGAGAAATGCTAAACTGCTTAAAGCTTTGCAGTCTAGAAATAGCTATATACAATTATTCCCTAGAGAATACTTTTTTATACTCCTAATAGTAATGGAACTGGAGGATTGTCCAAAAAAAAGAAAGAACACCCAAGATCTAGAAGACCCACTAAAGCAGGGGTCTCCAACCTTGGCAGCTTTAAGATTTGTAGATTTCAACTCCCAGAATTCCTCAAATAGCTTTGCTGGCTGAGGAATTCTGGGAGTTGAGGTCCACAAGTCTTAAAGTTGCCACGGTTGGAGACCCCTGCAATAAAGCAAGGATCTTCAGACTTGGCAAGTTGAAGACTTGTGGACTTCAACTCCCAGAATTCCTGAGCTAACATGACTGGAGGAAGGATTTTGGGGGTTGAAGTCCACAAGTCTTAAAGCTGTCAAGTTTGAGGACCCCTGCACTAAAGGGTCGCTGCCTCCAGACAGGGGGCATGGGCCTTTGAAAGGGGACTGAAAAAGGTCATTGCTTGTCAATCATAGTGACAGCTTGGAACAGTGTTTCTCAACCTTGACAACTAAAAGAGGTGAGGACTTCAACTCCCAGAATTCTTTGCTGGCTGGAGAATTCTGGGAATTTTGAAGTCCTCATCTCTTTAAATTGTCACAGTTGAGAGACATTGTTTTGAAGCAGATTCTCATGCATGATTTCTTTTCAAACTATTGTTTTCTTCCTCCACAGGAAGGCCGTGAGCCTGATTACTCTGAATACAAAGAATTTAAACTGACCGTGGAAAACATTGGTTACCAGATGCTGATGAAAATGGGCTGGAAGGAAGGTGATGGTCTGGGATCTGATGGTCAGGGTATCAAAGCTCCTGTGAACAAGTAGGTGTCTGATCCCACTTTTGTTAAATCTAGATTTGGAAGGGGGAAATCCTTCCATTTTCCCCTGCTCAGAAACACACAGAGCAGCGAACAAGCTAGAAAACCAAGTTTAAAAAAAACAACAACCCAAAATATATAGAACATCAGTGTAGAAAGAAGACAGTTATAAAATTGATAGAATAAAATCTACTTTTTATATAACATCACCAGGATGTGCTTTCTGATGTGACATATTGGCTTAGCAGTTGAAAGTCCAAGTTGTTTAGAATAATTTGCTTTTCAGGTGTTTGGTTGCAGACAGATGAGAATCAGGGGTGTTTCAGCAGATGGCAGAGAGGAGAAACTGCAGAGGGAAAAAACAAAACAAGCGCCTGTCTCTCTCCCCCACCCCACCCCACCCCACCCCTGCATTCATGTGGACAGACTGAATGACATTGTCGCAGCGAGGAAAGTTTGCTTCCTTCTCTGAACAGGCAGGAAGGAGCTGGAGGTAGCGTCATGTGTGTCACATGCACTGTCATGAGTCTTCCTATCAGTGGTCATTCCAGATCAGGGGACTCCCACCCCCAATCTGTGGATTGGCACCGGTCTGCAGCATGCCAGCAACTGGGCCACACAAACAAGCGAAGCCCCATCCACAGGATGCAGGCAGCACACGAAACCATGCCCCCTTCGGTCCATGGAAAAACATCTCCCCACAGAACCGAACCCTGATGCCCCAAAAGGTTGGGGGGCCATTATTCTAGATCCGTGATGGTGAACCTATGACACACATGCCACAGGTGGCACACGGAGCCATTTGTGGGGACACACAAGTCCCAGCCAAACTTACCTGCACTGTGGATGCGCGCACCTTCCAGCTGATTTTCGGCCCATTTGGGGCAATTTTCAGCCTCTCTGATACTTGAGGGAAGCCTCTGCAGCCTTTGGAGGCTGAAAAACGGGCACTTCCGGAAATACTGGAAGTGCCTATTTTCAGCCTCCAGAGAGCCTCTGGAACCCAGGGGAGACCGTTTTTGCTCTCCTGGGGGCTTGAGGGAAGCCTCTGCAGCCTTTGGAGGCCAAAAAACGGGCCCATTTTGGCACTTCTGGTATTTCCGGCACGGGAGCCCAAAAGTTAGCCACCACTGTTCGAGATGATCTGCTTGGAAGGGATGATCTGCTCACCCCTTCTCACACTAGAGTCATTATGAACGTTCTCTCTGGCCCTCTCTGTCTCTGTCTCTCTCTCTGTCTCTCTCTTTTTGACAATCACAGGTTTTGGCTTGATAGCAAGGTGTCTCGGTGTAAAAAAAAAATTAAATGTATTTGCAGGTAGTCCTTGACTTATGCCCGTAAACTGAGACCAGAATACTGGTCGTAAATCATGCCTGTCATTAAGTTGTTCACCACACATCTGTGCCCAATTTTAGAATCTTTTTTTGCAGTAGTTGTTAGGTGAATCACCATGGACATTAAGCACTGTTCAGTGAATCAGCAATGGTTTTGTTGTTGGGTATTTTTTGCTGGAAATAAGCTTTTTCTGGCAAAAAGAAACCCCATCGTAGATTGTAGTCACATGACATGGAACAGCCGTAAATGTGGTCCATTTGCCAAGCACCCAAAATACAGCTGGACCCAGCCATCAGAACATTGAATCTGGGTTGTAAGTAATCCTGGAGAGTCTGTCATAACTTCAAATGGTTGCGAAGTGCCCGGGTGGAAGTCGAGGACTACCTGTGTTAAGTTGGATTTTTACCTCAGATTTCATAAAGTTGCTTAAGGTGAGGTATGTACCTTCCCTCTTCTATTTTTCCCCACAATAAATAATCCTGTGAGATAATTGGGTAGAGAAACAAAGACTGGCCCAAAATTCCCCAGACAGTTTCTATGGCTTGAGGGGGAAGTACTAGAACCTTGCCCTGGTTCTGGCCCACCATCCTCATGATATTCCAGTATAACCACTCTGGTTCTCTTACTTGGTTTGGAAGTTATGGCAGCCCTGCTTCAGCTCCAAGGGCAAAGTCACAAAGTCCAGGTAGTCCTCGACTTATAGCAGTTCATTTAGTGACCGTTCAAAGTTACAAAAGCACTGAAAAAAGTGACTTACGACCATTGTTCGCCCCTATGACCATAGCAGCATCCCTATGTTCACACGATTAGAATTCAGACTCTTGGCAACTGTCTCATATTTATGACGGTTGCAGTATCCTGGGGTCATGTGATCACCTTTTATAACCTTCTGACAAGCAAAGTCAGTGGGGAAGCCAGATTCATTTAATAACCGTGTGACTAACTTAACAGCTGCAGTGATTTACTTCACAACTATGGCAAGAAAGGTTGTGAAACGGAACAAAACTCATTCAGCAAATGTCTCGCTTAGCAATGGAAATGTTAGACTCTGTTGTAGTTGTAAGTCAAGGACTACCTCCAATACAGTATCAGGAACCCCTACCTTGGAAAGGGGTTGGACTAGAACAGGGGTCTCCAACCTCAGCAACTTTAAGACTTGTGGACTTCAGCTCCCAGAATCCCTCAGCCAGCTTTGCTTAAAAGCTGTTAAAGAGTTAAAGTCCGCATGTCTTAAAGTTGCCAAGGTTGAAGACCCCTGGACTACAAGACCTCCATAGTCCCTTCCAGCCCTCTGACTCTATGGTTTTAATCCACCCTATCTGAAAAGGTCTGGTCTAAGGCAGCTTCCTCATATCCATGCACATAAGATAAACACAGTTCTTTCCCAACCAGGGGGGTGACGGCTGTGGATGGAGCAGGGTTTGGAATTGACCGTCCTGCTGATTTGTCCAAGGACGATGATGAATACGAGGCTTTTCGAAAGAGGATGATGTTGGCCTACAGATTCCGGCCCAACCCACTGGTGAGAGAAGCCCCACCTCTTGGGGCCCTTTTTCCCATGTCAGAAATTATGCTTATACAATTGATTTATATCCAATATAAGGATACATTGGAACAGTCTTTTTGAAATAACCTGGCACTTAGACTTATATACCACGTCATAGTGCTTTTACAGCCCTCTCTAAGCGGTTTACAGAGTCAGCCTATTGCCCCCAACGAGCTGGATCCTCATTTTGCCGACTTTGGAAGGATGGAAGGCTGAGTCAACCTTGAACCAAAGTCAACCATCCCATTTGCCACATTGAACAAAAGAAACTCTTTGGATTAACCAACAGTTAATAGCCAGGAGCTTTATTGAAAGATCCATCTAGGCACAGCAGAAGCAAAGTCAGTTCTGGGATTTTCCCTCAAAAACCCACATAGTTAACTTCTCTTTTCCCCTCCAGCCACCCACAGTTCATAGTTCACCAATTGAATTCAGTTCTTTTGCTTTGGAAAAGCTCTCTGCTTCAGTCAAAATATTCTTCATCCCTTGGCTTTGTAAGATAAAATGTCTGTCCAGCAAGAGACGGTTCACTTGCATTCCATAGCCTCCCTTTCCCCTTAGGAATTCACCACCTTCCTCCCGTCACTGTTAGGCAAAGCTGCTCATGAAAGCAGGTACAGGCAGCTATGGAGTTGAGCCAGGTTTGACTGCTGGTCAGGATCGAACTCCAGCCTGTGGGCAGAATTAGCCTACACTACTGCATTCCAACAACTGCACCACCAGGGCAGGCATGAACTTTTAATTTCTTGACATTTTACTCTGGAAATGCCAGGACGGTCTCTTTTCATTGAGATGTCCTGATCTGAGTTGCCTTTGACTGCAAAAAAAAAAAGTATTGAAGAAACTATTTGAACAGGTTGCTTGCTTCACTGTAACTGATTGACTATATTGATATAGATTGATTGATGGTATATTCTATTTTTATTCTATATTCTAAACAATTTGCAGCACTATATTGTAAGGATTATTTTACCAAACAGCAAAATAAGGTTAATCATTTAAAGTGTTGTATCCAGTGCTGCAGAAAGAATTCCTTTAAGAATATTTAGGAAGGAGATCCTGCTCCTTTGTTGTGGAGAAGATAACTTCCCTTTATGGTGCCAGCCAGCTAGCCCAAGTTTTCTTTTTCCAGAAACTCCCTTCTATTCTCACACGATATGTTGCTAGCCTATTTAAATCTCATTTGAGAAATCCTTCAAATGTAAATCTTCAAAATTACGTGTATCAATTTTCTCTCTTTATGGCTCAGTCTTTATTTAATCTTGCATATGTAACACAACATTAAGTCCATGTTAACTGTGGGAACAGTAAAAATAGCAGCAGTTGAGAAAAGTATTACTGAACATGGAAACAATAGTTATAAATGTTGTTTATAAACGGCAGGAACAGCTGCTGTTCTTCATTCTTGGAATGAAGCTTGAGTCCAGGTAATCCTCAAGTTACAACCATTTGTTTAATGACCAGTGTTACAATGGCACTGAAAAAAGAGGCTTATAACCATTTTTCACCCTTGGAACGGTTGTAGCATCCCCATGGTCACATGATCAAAATTCGGACACTTGGCAAACTGGCTCCTATTTATGACGGTTGCCATGTCCCAGGGCCATGTGCTCCTCTTTGTGACCTTCTGACAAGCAGTCAGCAGGGAAGTCAGATTCATTTAACAACCATTTGACTAACTTTGTAGAATGTCAGCCTATTCTGGTTTTTCTTCTCCCTTGAATTCAAAGAACGGATTCACACATTGCACCAGGATGTAGGTTGCTTCATCACGTTTATTGGATACACCAGAATGGATGTAACTTTCTAAGCCTTCAGGGTTAAACGTGATTGGTTCATCCAACGTGTTAAAACCATGAATAATCAAACCACCTCCCCCCATGTGATATCAAACAATGTGATGATCACTTCAAAAAGGACCATGTTGGGTTGGAGCCTCAGATTCTGCTGGCCTTCTCTTACCATGATGATTTGAATTTTGTCTTTTTTTTTTCTCCTCCTCCAGAACAACCCTCGGCGTCCTTATTATTGATGCTGCAGTGTGTTTCTTCTCACCTCCCACCTACTCCCTGGTCCTCCAGTGATGGATTGTTTACTGTGACAAGTTTATTAAAAAAAATGTCCCATTCTTTCATTTAGAAGGACTCTGTTTCAGGTTTAGCCTCCCATCTGTTTATCCGCCCACAGATCTTGGATTTTTTCGATGTGGTTGCAGAGCTCACCCCCTCATTTGTTATTATTATTATTATTTTAAATGTGATCCCATTAAAGAAAGAGAAGGAGCAACTCAGAACTGAGATGATCAGAAAAAATGTTCCTGAGTCATACCCAACCATTTGTGAGAAGGGGGAATTGGCCTAAAAACATTTGTTAATGTAACGTCTAATCTTCATTTTACTTGGTTTCATGGTTTTCCTTTGAAGCCCTGTTTCTTTCCTCATGAACATAGAAATTCTGGGTTGCTGTTCCTTGTTGATGATGGGTACCTGCAGGGAAGGATCACAGGATGGGATGTAGCAGACGAGCAGCAACACAGGCATAAATAAGGAAGATAGAGCTCCCCAAATATGGTAGAGAGGCTTTCCAGCTGCATTTCAAAAGAACAAGATTTGGCTTGCAGTAATTTAGGAAAGGGGAACTGTTTTTAAATGGGGGGGTGAGACAAACTATCCCAGAGTATTGCATCTCTGTGAGGGTGTCATTTTTATCTCAGTTCTGAGGGAATCTCGTGAAAGCATGCAAAACCATCGTGTATCGGCCAACCTTCTCTTTTTAGAGCACAATTGGCTCTCCTTTTCCTCACTCTTCAGTTATTTCAAAGAGCAGGGAAGTTTGAATTGCTTCTAAGACTAAGCCAGAGGCCAAAACCAAACATATCCTGAGCTCGATTCTCAGCCTTTGCTTATTCTTCGTAGATTTTAATAATTTTTCAGGTTTGCCCCAGAGGAGAAAGGTTAGAGAATCTTTTTGTTTTGCAACAATTACATGCCCTGTTCACCAAGGCAAACCTCTCTCTTCCATGATCTTCCAACATTAAAACAACTGTGATTCCTTCAGGTAGGCTCTGAAACAATGCTCATTTTCATTTTTGTTAAACTTTAATGATGTAGAGTTCATACGTTGGGCTTTTGCCAAACATGTTAATAAAGCTAGAGAAATAATGCGAGGAAGATTGTTTTTTCTTTTGAATGTCCTGACAATGAGTTTGTTTGTTTTTCCAAAACTCCAAGAATGATTGATGATTGTACATGACTCTCAGGTAGAGAAGGAAGGGGAAGTAGCAACCTTCTATGCATCATCATCTTCATTTAACGGCCCCATAATCCCTTGCAGGGTAGATTCTGGGCAACCGAATGGAGCTAGCAGAGTGTTTTAATGGCCGGATGCCCTTCCTGTTGCCAACGCAGAGTCTTGTTCAGCAGATATATTCTCGGTATGCCCAGAGAGAGAAATATCTGCCTCTACCAAGGATCAAACTCACAGTCTCCTGATTGTGAGGTGAGAGCTCCACCTCTAGGCCACCGCACCACTTTCAGCCCCCCTCTATGCAAGTTTAGGGGGAAAATGGACTTCCTTACCTGCCAAGGTTGGGAGAGGATGCACACTCCCAGGAACAGCCTTTAAGTGGAGGATATTCAGTCCAAAAACATACAAACTGTAAATTAAAATCCACCCAAACCACACTGCAGTAATTAACTTGACATGGCAGGATAAGGAATTGCAGACTTGAAAGGCCAGCAAAACACACACAGTTGGGAAGACACCAGGAACCCGGATAAGCTTCGACAATAACGATAACTCATGATTTGCTCTCAAGTTTGCTGTGCGCAACTTCCCTTTTTAAACACTGTGGTCCGAGCTGCAGCTAATGGAGGGAATCAGGGCGCTTTCCTCCCCCGTAAGCCATGCAACTCATGTTGCTCCCTTCTCCGTTTCTCCCTGCGTGCCCTAGGATGAAGTGGGGGTGGGCCTGGGTCTTCCTCTGAATGCCCAGCCAGACTTTGCCCTTCCCCAGTTTCTTCCACAGCCAGTGGAGCCACACTCCCACTCCCTGTCAGCTGCTCGGCCTCCCCCTCCGAATCAGATTCCAACAGGGGCATGACAAAGGCATTGTAAATTTTAACGGTCATTAAACGAATGCCTGTACATTCACATAGCTTTTGTCCCTTGGGGAAGAGATGGGTGGGACTATTAACTTCTTCACCTTGGTTGAAGGGAGGAAACAGCTGGTCGGTAGAAGTGGTCCCTGGCCACTAAGAAAAGTTACAATGGCATAAGTATTGACCTGCTGTCACCTCATCTTTTAATAACACATGGGAGGTTACCAAGGATCTTCAGCTGTTTATGGACGGGTTCTCCTAACAGCCATTCATTTAGTAACCATTTGAAGCTACAGCAGCACTGAAAAAATATGATCTTGGAAACCATAGCAGCCTCCCCCCACCCTCGGTCACGTGAGCAAAACTCAGGCGCTTGGCAATGGGTTCACATTTATGATGGTTGCAGCGTCCCAGGGTCATGTGATGTGATCCTCTTTGGCGACCTGATAAGCGAACTGAAGGGGGAGGTCAATTTCACTTCACAACCATGTGGGCTTAAGCTGACTCAGTGATTCACTTTACAACCATGGCAAGAAAGGTAGTAAAATGAAACCAGAATAGAAACCAGAGATGGTATCCAGCAGGTTCTGACCAGTTCTGGAGAACTGGCAGTGGAAATTTTGAGTAGTTTGGCGAACTGGCAAATACCATCTCTGACTGGCCCGGCCCCCATCTATTCTCTGCTTCCAAAGTCCCAGCTAATCAGCTGGGTCTTCTTTGGTTGCCCTGCACAGGAGAATGGAGCTGGAAAGCAGGTTAGTGAGGTGGGGTTTGCAGTAACTTTTCCCCTGTCACGCCCACCAAGCCATGCTCACAGAACCAATAGTAAAAAAAGTTGAATCCCACCACTGAGCAAAACTCACTTAACTTGTCTTGTTTAGTCATAGAAATTTTGGGCTCAATTGTAGTAAGTCAAGAACTAATATTTATGAAACAAATCCATATGGCTGCCCATCTCAGGGTAACTCCAGGGGGCTTACAACTTTTAAATTTCATGAACTGAGAACCCATAAACCCCTCCCCACTCTCAAAAAAAAACACAGTTTTCTCATTGATGATTACTTGACCCTCAATCCTGTTATCAAAATGTGCCTATAAAGATACAAGCATCCTTTATATTTTTTGTTCCCTTTCTTTGAGACTACCATCCTTTATAGAAATTATCCAAAATCTTCCAGGGCAGCTTAAAAAAATTATTCTCTTGATAAATGTCCCAGTTGCTAACAAGAAACAAATTCTCTGTATCCTTGCAAGATGAAGAAAATAAAAAAAAAATTACAGTATGCACTACATTCATAATAATTCTTTAGAAGTGGGAAAACCAGCATTTTATAAGCACGTAAGAATCCCACCGGGTTTAATTTTCATTGCTTTTTATTTTGGGCAGCTGTTTTTATGTTTTCTAGGGCAAGAAAAGCAAAACCATTGTACTTATCTTCTATATTTATTGGTGTAGAAAACTCTTAAGCTGGACCAATGGTTGGTATGAAAGTGGCTTTCTATCCAGGTGGTCCTTGACTTACAACATTTACTTAGTGACCATTTAAAGTTACAACAGCACTGAAAAAAGCGAGTTATTACCATTTTTTTCACAATCCTTGCAGCATCCCCGTGGTCACATGATCAAAATTCAGATGCTTGGGAATTGACTCATATTTATGACAGTTGCAGTGTCCTGAAGTCATGTGATCACCTTTTGTAACCTGACAAGCAGTCAACTGGGGGAATCAGATTCACTTAACAACCGTGTTACTAACTTAACTGCAGTGACTCACTTAACAACTGTGACAAGAAAGTCAGCTGGAGAAAAACTCACTTAGCAACATAAACCTTGGACTCCGTTGTGGTCGTAAGTCGAGGACTACTATTAAGTATCTATTGCACTTGGGCTGCAGTCTATCTTTTAATGAAGGCAAAACAAGATCCACTGAACAATGGCCCTTTGCAAAAATGATGATTTCATGGATCATTTTGGTGATTTAAAGAAGGCCTGTCCTTCTGGCTCTCTGTTGTTCACCAGGTTCACTGGTCAAGTGACAGGTTGCTTTGGTGATGATTCCCAATTTATGGAAGGCCCTTCAGGTATTTTGAAAATACTTATTTAGCCTTCCAGTGAAGTAAATGGCACCTTTGATGTACCTGAATATTTATTAGAGCAGGAGGCCTTCAAACTTGACAACTTTTAAGACTTGTGTCAGCTCAGGAATTCGGGGAGTTGAAGTCCACAAGTCTTAAACTTGCCAAGTTTGAAGACCCTTGTATTATATCCTAACTTTGGAGAAGTTCACTATTTTTCCCCACAACAACATTCCTGCAAGGTCGGCTGGGCTGATTGGGGGGGAGACTGGCTGAAAGACAACCAATGAGCTTCCTACAATATGGAACCTGGATCTCCCCACTCCTAGCCCAACCCCCTACCACCCCTGATTGGCTCTTATACTGGGAGGGAGGGACTAGCCCAAATTCAGTCGATAAGCTTCTATGACTGAGGAAGGAATTAAAATCTTGGTCGCCCCACTCATAATTCAACACCTCCACTACTGCATCATCGGGTATGTCAGCGAAAATCTTTTTTACGGATTTCTGTTATGTGTTTCTGTTTTTAATTAATTTTGGGGAGGAATTTTGCAGTACTCTGCTCAGAGCCCATCATCTGTGGCAGGCTCTAAATACAATAAAATCAATAAAACAAATGAAGCTATACCAGTATAACCTGCTCAGGTGCCTGCCCCATGCTTGGATGGGGACAAACCAGCTGTGACTCAATCTTAATAAGATGGTTGGGAGTTTGGGGCGTTGTTGTGATGCGGACTGGGGGATTCTGGAAGTTGATGTCCACATGTCTTCCAATGTACCAGATTTAAAAAACACTCCATTAAGATCTTTAAAGACAAAAAGAGCACCATGAATGAAAAAAGAAACAGCCTTCTGAACTCAAGAATGGCCCAGACAAAATAAATGCAAGTAATTTGATTGCTTATTGTACCCTATGACTATTATTAAGTGTGATACCTTATGTTTCTTGACTCTTGATGAATTTATCTTTTCTTTTATGTACACATTTGCTGCATTTGCACCAAGACAAGTTCCTTGGGTGTCCAATCACACTTGGCCAATAAAGAATTTTAATCCTCGATCTACAACCATTTCTTTAGTGACTGACTGAAATAAGCACAGCACTGAAAATAACTGGTCCTCGCATTTACAACCATTATCGCATCCCCACGGTCACGTGATCAAAATTCAAGCACTTGGCAACCAACATGTATTTATATATTTCCAGGGTCTTATGATCACCATTTGCAACCTTCCCAGCTGGTTTATGACAAGCCAAGACAGCGGAGGAAGTCAGATTCATTTAACAACTGCCTGATTCACTTAAGAATACATTTAACAGCTGTGGCAAAAATGGGGTATAACTTTGCTTAGCAACAGAAATTCTGGTCCCAGTTGTGGTCGTAGGTTGAGGGCCTCTTGGAAACACAAGTCAACGGGAGCTTTTGTTATTTTAATTTCATACACTGAATTTATTCAAAATGATGCTGCTCATCATCATAACAACATAAAAAGAATTAGCACATCAGTTGATGAGGAAAATCAACATTACTGATTTGGCATGAGAGAACAGACGCAAGACCTTAAAATGTATTCTAATCTAAAAGAGCAGCACTTTAATTGTCACAGCCAATTATCCCTTTTCCTCAAATAATACTATTACACCCATTTAAAAAAAAATAAAAAGACTAGTTTTACACAAGCATCTCAGCCACAGCAATCCCAAAATGGATCCTCAACTCACAAATAAGTAATTACCAATTGCTCTATTACTCCCCTAGGATGTGCCCAAATTTCTCCCTCTGGGAAAATTCCCCCCCAGTTTTAAGAATCACTGTTCTAAATTTAGACTCAGGAAAGCATTATAGGGTAATCTAAAAGCTAGCCAACTTATAACCATGCAGGTTCTCCTTTTTTAAAAAAATGGATTTGCAACCCATTCTGGCATATATTTTATTTTTTATTTTTCAATTAACAGCAATCTGCCAACACAACAAAACTGAAACAGGGGAAGCTCATTGGAAATGATGGATTAATAGGAAAAAGCTCTGCCAGCTACATACATTTCTGCTTTGATAGGCAGCTCTCTCCCTTTTCGGTCAAGTATGTTTAATACTGGCCTGATTTACAGCTGCAATCCTATCAAGGTTTCTTGCCAGTAAGCTGCACAAGCAGAGCAAATATATACCTGGTGACCCTGAAAAAGATGACAGGCTGTTCCTAAATATGCTCTTCCATCAGAGATGCTGCAGCAAATCCAGCAATGATCAAGGGATTGGATTGGATGACCTGTAGGGTGTCTTGCCGCGAAGCCTTTATGTCTCTTTCTTAACCACAGGGACTGGCAAACTTGATTTGCTGAATTCAAAACATCTCAATGACAGACAGGCAGTCTTGACAACATGAAACCACACAGGCAGGTTTTCCATAAAGATGCTTTTTTCCCCAAGAGTCAACTGGACTTTCTTGTTTCTTTCTTGTTTCTTTCTTGAAAGGCATTTTGCTTCTCATCCAAGAAGCTTCTTCAGCTCTGACTGAATGGCAGGGAATGGAAGGATTTATTCTCCTTGCAGACAGCTGGTCCTTTTTGCATTCTTTTAGGAGTTGTTGAAAGAATGCAAAAGAATGGGCAATCCCGGATTCGAGACCAAAGTCCCCCAGTCAGAGCTGAAGAAGCTTCTTGGATGAGAAGTGAAACCTTTTCAAAGGAAAAAAGAAAAAGAAAAAAAACCAAGCAAGGAAGTCCAGTTGCCTCTTGGAGAAAAAAAAATCACCTTTGGGACAACCATGACTTGGATGACCGAGAATCTCCATAGATGCACAGGCACGTTTGTTTTGGACTTTGCAATTCATTGCGCAAATCTTAGGATAAGGTTGGGGGGAGGGAGAGGGGGGAGTAAGCCCGATGCGAGGGCTTCGTTATGCCAGCCAGAGGCTGAGCCACACTTGGCACCAAGTCCCGTATCGGATGCTTCTTGACCCCGTTGGCAAGATACCATTTGCAGCGGTTGGTTCCTCAGCGTCTCTCCCGGGTTAGGAATCAGCGGGGGAAAAGCACTTTTTTTCCTCTCCAGGCCGGTTTGCAGGGAAGGCCAAATCCACGCTCGGGGGGAGAGACCCAACAAAGGTGCGTCTTGCCCTTTGAAGAGGTGCGCCGCTCTTTTCCCCCGGGATCGCTTGAGCAAGAAACCTGCCAACAGTCACGACCTTTGGATAGAGGAGGGAAAGTCCTCTTCCCCCCCCCTTTTTTTGGGGGGGGGGCGAGAGGATCGCATGAGAGGCGAGGAGGTTTGTGTTACGCCCAGGAACCCGCCGCTTGGCCGATCGACTCTTCCCTGCGGGAGCGATCGCCCCTCGTCGCCCTTTCCCACGACCCTCTTCTTCCAGGTTTGCTCTCCGCGCCGCTGGCCATGCGGCTGCACCCGCTTTGGGCCGCCGTCGGCCTTTTCCTTTCCGCCTTCCCGTTATTCTACCTCTTGAACGCCGTCGAGGCTTTGCTCAGGTACGTGCGTCGTGCGAACGAAGCACGAAGGACACGGATTCGCCCCGGGGTTGTTGGTTTCCCTCCCCCTCCTCCCTTGACCCTCTTAAACCTCTTTTTCCCACGACTTCTGGGGACCAGGAAGAAGGTTTGGCACGGCCGGGGTGACTTGTCACAGGTCGAGTGGTGGGAAGGGAACACACAGGATCAACAACGGGAGAGAACATAGAATAACAGAGTTGGAAGGGACCCTGGAGGTCATTTAGTCCAACCCCCTGCTGGAGCAAGAGAGTTTATTCCAAATTGCAAAGATGGAAACCATCAGTGTCTTTGGTAGCGTAGAGCCCATTTATGGCCATGTTAGTCCCAGTTTGTCCCAAAAGTGCTTTTTTTTTTTTTTTTTTTCGNTTGAAGACATTTTGCTTCTCATCCAAGAAGCTTCTTCAGCTTCTTAGTTTTTGGTAGGTTTTTCGGTAAAGGCAAACTCTCCTTGTAGGGCTGAACTGTTTTCTGGTGGTCCTCAAATAAGTCTGAAAAAAAAAACCTCCTGAGTTTTTAGTAGCTTTTCAATAGCTTTAATTCCAATTTTACCTTGATTTAAAGCGCTTGTTTTGTTTTAGTGAATTTCGGTGCTTTAAAATGTAATGTAAAGTAGACCGTTTAAAGGCAGGGTGTTTAATGTAGGAGGGTTGAAATGAGATAGTTTAAAATTTAATGCCATTAGGGAAAGATTTGTTTTGCATAAGGATAGTAACAACAGCGATCATAATGATGGGGCCCTGTTTGTCATAGCTACAATTTTGACTGCCAATTTGCCTTAGTGCCTTCTCTTCTCCTGGCAGGTATAAGTGAACGTGATGATCCTATTTAAAATCATCATTTGGGAGGGGAACCCCTAAATTTTGAAATTTTGGCAGGCTGAGCCTCTATTAAAATCTGCAGGTTTGTGTCTCACCTGATCTGGTAATGTTCTCTAACTCAGAGTTGGTATTCAGCAGGTTCTGACCAATTCTGGAGAACCGGTAGTGGAAATTTTGAGACATTCGGAGAGCCAGCAAATCCCAACTCTGACTGGCCCCACTCCCATCTATTCTCTGCCTCCCATTGAGTCCCAGCTGATCAACTGGGTCTTCTTTGGTTGCCCTGCACAGGAGAACGGAGCTGGAAAGCAGGTTAGTGGGGTGGGGTGGGGTGGGGAGGGGAGGGAATGGGGATTTTGCAGCAACCTTCCCCTGCCACGCCCACCAAGTCACACCCACAGAACCGGTATTAAATTTTTTTGAATACCACCACTGCTCCAACTGCATCTACCTGTCACTTGCTGTGACTCAAAATCTGCCCATGAAAAAGTCATAGCGCAAAAGGAAAAAGCATTGGGTCCACAAGACTTAAAAATTAAATGGCAGTTATTAAAACAGAAGAGAAGTAAATATATACAGGTAGTCCTTGACTTACAACAGTTCATTTAGTGACCATTCAAAGTCTCCTCTTCACTGAAAAAAGTGACCTATGAACCATTTTTCACACTTACAACCGTTGCATGGTCCTCCATGGTCATGTTATGCAAAATTCAGATGCTCGGCAACTGACTCATACTTATGACGGTTGGGTTCCTCGGGTCACGGGATCCCCTTTTGCAACCTTCTGACAAGCAAAATCAATGGGGAAGCTACATTCCCTTAACAACTGTGTTACTAATTTAACAAGTACAGTGATACACTTAACAACCGTGGCAAGAAAGGTTGTAAAAAGGGGAAAAATTCACTTGTCAAATGTCTCACTTAGCAACAGATGCTAACACATGCAGTCCCTCGTCCGAGTCCTTGCTGTCAGAGACCTCAGCTGTCCACACCGGTTGCCAGCGAACCACAGCATTTATTATTTTGAGCATTTAAGACTTAAATGAAAGGCTGGGTGAAACCAGGCTTAATAGCAGTGACTGTGAGAGGGATCTTGGAGTCTTAGTGGAGTTTCTGGTGAGTTACGTGATTCTTATTGTTTGGGAATTAATCCCCTCAGAGGCTAGTGGCTATGTTATCTGATTTTCTCAATGGCTCTCCCTCAAGAGCGCTGAGTGGATTGTTTATCTAGCTTGCAACACTTTTACCAGGTGTGAAATGCTCTTGGCTGAATGCCCAGAGGTTCAATTAAGCCTATTAAGAGCTTTACCTTGCTGCTTTTCCTTCTGAGGTTATTAGGGGCTCCCCGAGTGCCGCAGAGTCTTAGCTAGGGCCCCTGTGAGCCCCCAGCAGCCCACCCCTGCTTGTATACCATTTCACAGTGCTTTTATAGCCCTCTCTAAACGGTTTACATATGTCAGCCTATTGGCCCCAACAATCTGGGTCCTCATTTTACCCACCCGGGAAGGAGGGAAGGCTGAGTCAACCTTGAGCCTGGTGGGATTCGATCTGCCAAATTGCAGGCAGCCGGCAGTCACCAGAAGTAGCCTGCAGTACTGCATTCTAACCACTGCGCCACCACGGCTCACACCTTGTACCTTTCCCCACTCCAGGCACTCTAGGGGTTAAACTGAGTAGATGTTAAGGGAGCGGCTGTTTTCCAAGATGGCCTAAGGGACTTCGATCTGGTGATGGGCTCCGCATGCCCTGGGGAATAGGGAGGGCCTTGTTGTAGAGAGCATCCTTGATCATAGAGCAAGAGTCCAACTCAAATCCAGGAATCGAATCCCAGGATTCAGTGTCAGGGTTTGAGTCGAAGGTTGAACACTATATATAAAACACCACTGTAGACAACAATGATCCATTTGATCTTTAGTTTCCCTGCTTCTCGCCAAGCCGGCTTGCCAGGGCTCCTGGCCTGTCTCCTTTGGCAGGAAATAGGGAAATCATTAATGATTGTCCCTAAAAATACATTTTGGGGTCTGCCAGCTAATCTACGCTATGGCAATTTGCCTGTTGCTGGTGTAAAGCAATTCCAAAGGAATGCAGGGCAGCGATAGCTCGGATTTTATAGCAGGCTACTTCTGGTGACTGCCGGCTGCCTGCAATTTGGCAGATCAAATCCCACCAGGCTCAAGGTTGACTCAGCCTTCCATCCTTCCCGGGTGGGTAAAATGAGAGCTTGACACTGAAGGCGTTTCAAAGGAGAAATTTCCTGACAGAACAATTGATCAGTGGAACTACTTGCCTCCAGAAGTTGTGAATGCTCCAACATTGGAAGTTTTTAAGAAGAGATTGGACAACCATTTGTCTGAAATGGTATAGGATTTCCTGCCTAGGCAGGGGTTGGACTAGACAACCTCCAGTGTTCTTTCCAGATTCTATTCTATTATTCTCTATTCTATTATTCTCTATTCTATTATTCTCTATTATTTCTATTCTATTATTCTCTATTATTATTCTATTCTGGTATTATTCTATCTGGTATTATTCTATAATTTATCAGAAATGGTGTAGAGTCTCCCGCTTGGGTGGGGGGGTTGGACTAGATGACCAATAAGGTCCCTTTCAACTCTGATTATCTGTTATTCTATTCCACTCCATTCTATTCTATTAGCATTTGTCTCTCTTCCCAAATAGCATTAGCACTTAGACTTGTATACAGTGCTTCAGTGCTTCTTCTAACCCTTTCTAAGTGGCTTAAAGAGTTGGCATATTGCCTCCAACAATCTGGGTCCTCGTTTTACCAACCTTTGAAGGATGGAAGGCTGAGTCAATCTTGAGCCCCTGAGAATCAAATTGCAGGCAGCCTGCATTACTGCATTTTAGCCACTTCGCCACCAGGAGTCATGCTTTCATTTCTACCCACAGAATATGTTTGCATGGCACCCAGCCTTGGGATAAACCCCCCCCCCACCAGCCTAGGTATATCAAATAACCTAAATGCAACCTTTTCTTGCCCTTCTGGACTGCCCCACAGTAGGTGTGGCCAAAATGTTGCTGTGTTTTTATTAGTTTAATGTTGGAGGCTTTAAAGAGTAAAATTAGGACTCAAAACTTTGCAGGTGATGAAGTCACTCACTGCAATCCTTAAAACATATGATAGCCTCCCTTTCTTTGATTTAAACAAAACGAAAGGGGGGGGGAAAGCACTTTTGAAGTGGCCATATTAAAATGCTACCCCCGCATTAAATCCTACTCTGGGTGGATGCCTGAGTTTGCATTAATGCATTTGCAACTTGAAGATGTGTTGACTTCAACTCCCAGAATTCCCCAGCCAGCACATTTACAAAACCACCCTCAACAAATTTAATTCCACACTTCCCCTTGAATTTTTTATCCCCTCGAATTCCCCTTGAATTTTCCATGGAAAGAAACATTCTGGGAGAGATGAGTCTTGACAGACAAGACAAATCGACAGACACAGACTTCAACGGATGATTAGAACTGCAGAAAAAACAATTACGACCAACTTGTCTTCAATCGAGGACCTGTATACTGCATGAGTCAAAAAGAGGGCTGTGAAAATATCTACAGACCCCTCACATCCCGGACATAAACTGTTCCAACTCCTTCCCTCAAAACGACGCTATAGAGCACTGCATATCAGAACAACTAGACACAACGACAGTTTTTTACTGAACGCCATCACTCTGCTAAACAAATCATTCCCATAACACTCTCAAATTATTTACTAAGAATGTAAATTACTATTTATTACTAGTATTACTATTATTAATCTATTACTAGATTACTATTATTCTTTTCATCCTTCCTAGTATCTATCTCTTCCCACTTATGATCATAACCGTGTTGCTTGTATCTTTACAATTTATATTGTTTTATTTGTTTCCCAGTATGATTTTGATTGCTTATTTAGTAACCTATGACTATCACTAAGTGTTGTATCTTATGATTCTTGATGAATGTATTTTATTTTTTCTTTATGTACACTGAGAGCATATGCACTAAAGGCAAATTCCTTGTGTGTCCAATCACACTTGGCCAAGAAAGAATTATATTCTATTTTATTGATAGTCCACGGTAGCCCAAAATCCAACATTTGAAGTTTCTAGTCCACAAGGCCACTCAACCCAATCAGCATTTCTATAGTCATGATAGGCAAGGCTTTATTTCTGTTTCAGGAAGGAACACTTATCTCCCTCCCCCTCTTCAGGGATGGGATCATCTGCTGACCCATCTCAGCTTTTGTACACAAACTGGGCAGGAAACACCATCTTAAAGTTTTGTTTCGAGCAGCTAAATATTTGGGGCTGACACGAGCAGCCTGGGTGACCCCAAGCTGCCAATTTTTGAATGGCCGGCTTACCTCTGGCTGGATATTGTAAAGATTGGTTGGAGCCGATGACTCAGCCGCCCTTTGGATTCAATTCTGACACAATTTGCAGGCTGACACAGCATCCTGGAAGTTTATAGTGACTGTTTTCTCTGAACTCAGAGTGGAGGTGCTGATATCCTATGTAGTATAGGCCTAATGTTGTCTGTTTCTATTCCAGGTGGTTCTTGACTTAAACAGTTCATTTAGTGACCATTCAAAGTTACAGCAACACTGAAAAAAAAAATGACATGACAATTTTTAAAAAACAGTTGCAACCTTTGCAGTATCCCTATGATCACATGATCAAAATTTGGACACTTGGCAACTGGTTCATATTTAGGACAGTCTCTGGATCATTGTGATGATCTTCCCTGGGAAAACTTTTGGCAAGCAAATTCAAGGGAGAAGCCACATTCAGATAACAGATAATCAGAGTTGGAAGGGACCTTATAGGTCATCTAGTCCAACCACCTGCCCAAACAGGAGACCTTACACCACTTCCAACAAATGTCAGTCCAATCTCCTCTTGAAAGTCTCAAGTAAAAATTCACTTTACAACTATTTGATGAACTTAACAGAACTTGCAGTGATTCACTTAACAACTGCAGCAAAAAAGATCGTAAAATGGGGCAAAACTCACTTAACAAATGTCTCACTTAGCAACATAAATGCTGGGCTGAAATGTTGTGGTTGTAAATTGAGGATTACCTGTACTTTTATTTGTCCAGACAGTGAAATATAAAAGAAAAGTATCTATAGCAGGTATGTCCAACCTCTGGCCCAAAGGTTGTATGCTAGTAACATGGCCCCACAAAATAATAAAAAATAAAGGAAGTTTGTTATATATGTATGTATAATGACAACATTATATATTTTGTATGTGACCCAAGGCAATTCCTCTTCACCCAATGTGGCTCAGGCAAGCCAAAAGGTTGCACAACCAAGATCTATAGGTAGTCCTCATTTAGTGACCACAATTGAAACTGGTAACTTTATTAAATGAATTGGTTGCTAAGTGAAACTACACGTGTGTTTATTTATTAAATTTCTACACTTCCCATCTCACCTAGGTGACTCTTTTACCAGTACAATAAAATCAGATAAGTATGTGAATAAAAGCATAGCGTAAGCGGAGTTTTACCAGAGTTAAAAACACATTAAAACCAACAAGTAAAAATTCAAAGGTTAGGAGGTTAACAAGTTATGATCTTGCTTGAGTTTTGCTTTACAGACCTGTGAAGGTTGTAAATGTGAGGACTGGCCATAAAGTCACTTCAGTATCAACATTGTAACTGGGAACAGTTGCTAAATGAGATGGTTATTAAGCAAGGATTATCTTTGTTCAGGAGGAATTGAGTAGCAGCTTTTCCAATCAATATATTTTATTAAAAGACAGAAGCTTTTGGGAGCTGCAGCTTGTGAAAGTTGATGGCTTTAAGAAAGTGTGTTAACCAATAAAGATTCTTGCTTATGTTGGCTATCATAAATAGCATAGCTCTCCTCCTACGATGACTCCATTAAATAGTAATTGTGCAATGAAGAAAAAAAAAGTGTTACAGTAATTAAAATCAACTCAACATAACCCAAAGTTAATTAACAGATGAAACATCCATAGGATAAATAATATCTGTTATAAAATGAATGCATTTATTCAGCTTTTCATGATCTCTTAGGCCGTAGAGCAATATATGCAGAGTGCATAAAGCAATATAGTGTGTCGTCTTCTTATTTTTAAAAGAACATGAAGACTTTTAAAAGGCAGCTCGCTCTTGTGTACAGACTCATCAGCTGAATGGAAGGAAGGCTGATTTCTTGCAGAGGATTTTTGAAATGTGTCCCAAAGCTACAAGGTTCCAACACAGCAAGGGGGATGGGGAGGGACCCGTCATTTTAAAAACCTGGTTATCAGGAGAGAGTCTGTGCAAATGATCCTTGAAGGGAGAAATTCCTCAAATGTTCAGCCTTCAACATCTGGTCAAAACAGCTTTTCCCTAACATTTGACTCAGTGTGGCCTCCTGGCGACTGCCTAGGCTGGTCCTTGTAGTTTTTTTGGCAAGGTTTCAGAAATGGTTTTTACCATTGCCTCCTTCCGGGGGCTGAGAGAGAGGGGCTGGCTGAAAATCAACCAACCGGTCTGGTGCATAAAAAGGGACTAGAACTCAAGGGCGCCTGATTTCTATAGCCCAGTGCCTTAACCACTACACCAAACTGCTTCTCTTCCCTGATACAGAAATATACTGTAGAATATAAGGGCTTACAAAGGTCCCTTAGAGAACAGTGCCTGAAGAGTCTAGTGCCTGAATCCATTACAGGGAGTCATACAACAGTTTAGTTAGTGAGCGTTTGCAATTACGACGCTCCCCAGAGTCAATGGGGGAAGATTTGCTTAACAACTGTGTGTTTGGTTGAACAGTGAACAGCCAACAACTGTGACAAAGGGGTCATAAAATTGGGCATTACTTATATGGAATGGAAATAATAGAAATAGAAACAGAAACGGAAGCTAGAATAGAATAGAATAGAATAGAATAGAACAGAACAAACAGAACAACAACGGCCCTGGATCATAGAATAGAATAACAGAGTTGGAAGGGATCTTGGAGGTCTTCTAGTCCAACCCCCTGCCTAGGCAGGAAACCTTATACCATTTCAGATAAATGGTTGTCCAATCTCTTCTTAAAAACTTCCAGTGTTGGAGAATTCACAGCTTCTGGAGGCAAATTGTTCCACTGATTAATTGCTCTAACTATCAGGAAATTCCTCCTTAGTTCTAAGTTGCTTCTCTCCTTGATTTGTTTCCACCCATTGCTTCTTGCCCTGCCTTCAGGTGTTTTGGAGAATAGTTTGACTCCCTTTTCTTTGTGGCAACCCCTGAGATAGTGGAACACTGCTATGATGTCACCCCTAGTCCGTCTTTTCCTTATAGTAGATATTTAACAACAGCCTTGCTTAGTAATGGAAATGTTGGTCTTGATTATGGGCATAAGTCAAAAACTGCTTGTATTCAAGGAATGATCTGACCATTGCAGAAAGAGAAAGGGGAAGAATGCAGCCAGCATAGCCTTGAACCACATTTAACATACTTGCTAGAAGCAGTGAAAAATGCCTTTTTTTCTAATGCTTGTAGAGAACAGAAAAAACTCAACCAGCAAAGACAAAACCGTCGTATGCTTAGCTGAATGCTGAGCTGGCACGCTCAGCATTTTCCTGCTTAAAGACAGCTTTGAGTCCATCTAAAAAAAATACTACAATCATGGGGATGGGAGGGACCCCTCTGTGTTCCCTCTATCATGTCCTCTTTTGCCTCTCCAGCGGTCACTATTGATCTGGAGACCCCATGCAGCTCTGCAGATGCTAAGTGGCCTTTTCTGACCACTCTAAACTGCCGGTCTCACTACATGAATCCTGGATCTGCATTGCAGTTCGACACCAGGCACCAGCTCTTTTCTGCAGTGCTTGCTCAGAGCTCGGTGCATTGCTGCTGATGGCATAAACCGGCTGAGCAGTTTGCATTCAAAGGGAGATTCCTCTCTGGTTTGGGGCAGTCAAGACAGGGAAGTGGGGAGTGGGGGCATACATATTATGCTCCATGCATAAACTCTGGCAGGTCAAGCTGTCTCACATTTTCAGTTAGAAAGGAGTCCTAGCAGAAAAGACCTTCCTTTGCTTTTGGACTCTTAAAAAAAATAATCAGAATTAGTTGGAAACTGCAGTTTTTGGAGTACTGTAAATGGGCAAGTATGGAACCTTTATGCCAGTCAATTAAGAATAAATAGGTGGGCATTTAGCAACCATACACTCCCATCTGCAAAGCAATTCAGCAGAACATTGATGAAGGAATTTTTTTTTTTTTACCGGAACTGTCATATGGCTAAAATCAGTGCTTCATTCTGCAGCTTCTCTCTGGGGTAGGACCTATATACTACGGGCAATGGAGTTACAAACGATGATGACAAACGAGCAAAATTACATTATATTGTAAGCCACCCAGAGCTGCTTTGGTTCATAACATAGAAATTTAATACATAAATAATAAAATATTTATTTATAAGGCTCCATCTTTCCCTACTTGGAGGCCGAGTCCAAATCACCCCAGTAAAAATTACACAGAAGCAATAATGTTATAACGATAATAAGTGAGGTATTTTGATCTGGTGGTTTGAGGCATCACACTAGAGATCAGGAGATGGTGAGTTCTAGTCCTGTTGTTGGCATAAAAGTTGTTGGGGGACATTCGGGCTATTCATAAGGAGACTGTGAGTTCTAGTCCTGACTTAGGCATGAAATCATTGGGTGACTTTGGGTCAATCACCAGGAGACTATGAGCTCTAGTCTTGTCGTAGGCATGAAAGCCATCCATCTTGGACTTTCGGCCAATCAACAGGTGACTGTGAATTATATCCTGCCTTAACCATGAAAGCCTTACGCATGAAAGCCATCTAGCTGACTTTGGGCTGTTGGTCACTCTCAGCCCAACCCACCTCATAGGGTTGTTGTTGTGAGGAAAACAGGAGGAAGAAGGAATATTAGGTATGTTCACCCCTCTTTTTTCATGTGTGTCATGTAAAAGGGGCAGGGCTTTGAGCGCATAGGAGTGGTCTCCATCTTGACTTAGTTGACCTCCTCCCCAACTCATGGACACCTCTAAATGTAGGCCAAGTCCTGGGAACAGTGGTCCATGCTGGGAATGGAAGTCCTTGGGTGATTGCCATCGTGACTTTGTTAACCCTTCTCCCTGTCAGCGTCTCTGCTTGTATTGTATCCCAGGGAATTCCATCATCATCTTTTAATGGCCGCATAATCCCTTGTGGGGTGGAGTCTGGGCAATTGAATGGAGCTGAGTGATTACTGGCCGGATGCCTTTCCTGTCGCCAATGCGGAGTTATATTCAGCAGATATCTTCTCATTATGCCCAGAGAAATATCTGCCCCTACCGAGGATCGAACTCACAGCCTCCTTATTGTGAGGCGAGAGCTTCACCCTTTAGGCCACCACAGCAGTTCCCAGGGAATTCCATCCCCTTTAAATTTACTTTAAAATTCCAATGCCTGAATCTCATAGAGAATATGGAGAGAGCCCGTAACAGTGTTCCCAGTGGTGGCTTTTTAATTAACGACTTTAGCATTTGAACTCTGTGCTTGTTCCTTCCTCCCTACAGCCCCCCGATGATTGCAGTCCTCAGCATTATTATGCTGTCGCCTTTGTTTGTTCTGATTTATCTCTCAAACCGCTCCTACGAGGATCCTCTTTTATACGGTATGTTCGTTTTCCATTTTACTTGTCTGGTTCGTCACGCATGACGTTTTTCTTCGCCTCTCACTCCCATCTTGGTTGATCCTTTGACCATGAGGGACAAATGGAAATAATCGCTGACTTCCTGATTACCTCAACTCGATCACCATTGCTCAACGTTGGCAGCTTGACCAATGTGGGGACTTCAGTTCCCATAATTCCCCAGCCAAGCATGTTGGCTGGGGAATGCTGGGAGTTAAAGTTCACACATCGACAAGCTGTCAAGATCGAGAAACACTGGATTTGATCATTGAACAGAAGAGTGTGGTTGAAATATTTTTACGTTAAATCACATCGGTTCGGAAGTGGTTTTTGCATAAATAAGTCCTCTGAAGGTAGCTGAACAGATTGCGATTACAGTAAGCAAATATGTATCTGCCAAATAACTGGAAATGATTGCAGGATGGATAAATGAAAAGGGGGTTTCTGAACTGTGGAGACAGCTTTTTTCTGCATTCCTAGACAGGTAGTCCTTGACTGACAACCGTTCATTTAGTGACCATTATAACGGCACTGAAAAAGTGATTTATGGTTGTTTTTCACACTTAATAATCGTTGCAATATCCCCATGGTAATAGGATCAAAATTTGGGCACTTGACAACTACTCTGTATTTATGACAGGGTCATGTGATGTTTTTGTGACTTTCTGGCAAGCAAAGTCATTGGAGATGGCAGATTCCATTAACGGTGGCAGGAAAAATCATAAAATCCACTTAACAGCTTTCTTGCTTAGCAACAGAAATATTGGGCTCAATTGTAGTCATAACTCAAGGGACTATCTGTCCCTTGAGTTCATAACTCAATGAACTCAATATGGGACATACCTGTCCCATAACTCAAGGGACTACCCACTGGGGAAATGTTAGTCAGAGTTGAACAAGGAAAGAGAGCTAATCACTTTTATTAGAAACTTGATGATGGCTAACCTATGGCACGGGTACCACAGGTGGCACACAGACCCATTTGTGCGCACGCACGAATCCCAGCCAAATTTACCTGCACTGTGCATGCGCGTGCCTCCCAGCTGATTTTCGGCCCATTTGAGGCCATTTTCGCCCTCCTGGAGATTCGAGGGAAGTCTTCTGCAGCCTCGGGAGGCCAATAAACGGGCCTTCCGGAAATACTGGAAGTGCCTAAACGGGCCGGTTTTCAGCCTCCCAAGGCTCCAGAGGCTTCCCTCGAATCTCCCGGAGGGCAAAAATGGCCTCCCCCAGGCTCCAGAGGCCATCCAGAGGCTGAAAATGGACACTTTTGGTATTTCTGTTTTTTGGCCTCCTGAGGCTGCAGAGGCTTCCAGAAGGGCAAAAATGGCCTCAAATGGGCTGAAAATCAGCTGGGAGGTGCGCGCATGCACAGTGCAGGTAAGGGGGCGGGCAGGGGTGTTGCGCATGCATGCATTGTGGGTGCCGTCGTGTGCGTGCATGCTTTCAGCACACCACAACAAAAAGGTTCGCCATCACTGTTCTATACAAAGCCACCCAGCTGGCTTCCCTCTCAAAGGGAGGACTGGAACTAATTATGTCCTGATTTCTAGCATAGTATCATGGCCACTAACCTCACTCTGCTTTTAATAGATAATGCTAAGGAACCAGTGGGAAATTTTGAGACAAACTGTAAGATCTGAGTCTCTGGAGCAATGTTGCTGAACCTTGACAACTTTAAGATGGGTGGACTTCAACTCCCAGAATTCCCGAGCCAGAATTCCTTGGGCGAGCTTTTTATTGCATCCTCTTGTTGTCATCCCTGGAGCCATTTTCCCCCTTGGCACTTTCAGGGCTGCCACAGTAGAGATGAGTCTAGCAGTAGCAACAGGAGAGGGGAGGTAGAGAGAGCCAGGGGATTGTAGTCAAAATATAATTCTGTCCTCTGAGAACCAAGGACTTTCCCACCAGGTGCAAGAAGGTGGGAATCTGAGGCCAAGCGATCCTTGGACCGTGACCTGATTGGACCATGTGATGTGATGGACTGCAGGGGAGAGGGAAGAAAACTTTACTTTTAACTAGACTAGGGGAAAAGCCAAGGAGGGTTTAGAGTCGGATTTTCCCCAGATGTGCCAATATGACATGCCTAATAAATCTATACTTTGAGGAATATGAGAGTATTCTGACATACGGCATTCTTGCATGGTGAGGGAGCAGCTCTGGAGCGAATAAAAAAGCTATACAGAGAATCATTAAAACTGCCCAGAATATGATCGGGCTCCAGCTACCAGCCCTGGAGGACATCTTCTCATTTCGCTGTTTGAGGAAGTCGTACAACATTCTCAGAGACTCTTCCCATCCTGCTTACAATATTTGTGAACTGTTGCCTTCTGGCAGGAGATGCAGGACAATTAAAACTTGGACCACACGTTTTCTGAACAGTTTTTATCCCAGAGCTATAATTGTACTTAACGATGAACTCAAGGACCACCATCATTGAGCTGTTGGACAATATTACTTGGTCTGTTGTGTGGATGCTTGTGTGTTTTTTGGGGGCAGGGAACTTTGGCGGGTGGGATTGTGTTTGGGGATTGTTATGTGTGTTTGCGTGTTGGGTCTGGTGTCTGGGTGTTATGTGAATTTCGTTGTATGGGTATACTGTGTATATACATACAATGACAATAAAGTATTATTATTATCAATATCATTATTATTATTATTCACAAAAACGACAGTGTAACAGCAAACGAGATAATTATGCTGGGTTTCGTATCACAAATCACTAGTCGAACACTTCCCAAGTGTTTAGGACTGCGTGATGTATCAGCGGATTATGCGAG
>BHFT01074472.1:0-15107 GCA_004320025.1 Laticauda laticaudata | reverse complement strand
GAAGGATGTAGCCAGGATGATAAAGCGGATGCCTCCAACACAGGAAGCCTAGCAGATGAGCAGACGGATGGCCACGTCGAGGCGAGGGGCATGATCCGGTGGAAGCACAGTGAAGCGGACGCACAACAGAAGGAAATGGAGTCAGAGCGGATGGCTAGCGGAGTGAAGCAGATCGCATATGGAGACTGCAAGCCTAGCGGATTGAACATTCACTGCGCAATCGGGGAGGAGCATCTGCATCAGCCCCGTGGATATAGAAGGGCAAGTCAGCCCTCACATAGCAGGTACACTCATCAGAAGGGCGAAGATCCTGCTGCCACAGAGCACTATCTGCCATCCCGAAAACCATGGGAGAAGAGAGCTGTGTATCTGCTGCAGCCCTGGCAGGAAGGAGCACAGGGCACACCTCCCAGAACTACCCTAGGTCGTGAGCTGCAGCGATGATTCTGCCTATGCTGCTGAGTCGCTACGAGATTATGCTCGGTCTACGTTCAACTGCAGCTGCGCGCGGACCGGACAATGCACTGCATTGATCACTCGGAGGCGCGTAGCGAGTAGAGCGTGTAAGCGGTCATGAGCTTACATCTGCTGGATACTGCTTGTCGCGAGTCACGATAGCTCTACGAGGTGGGATGAAGCACAGACGAGTTACGCGGTCTCATGTGGCTTTGCCTGAAGGCACCTGGGTGGACTCAGGGAGCTGTCCGGTTGACTAGTGCTTACTTCTGCTTGGCGCTGCGCTCCTGGTGCTGTCGCGGCCTCTGCTGGAACTTGTAACTTCCTGGGCCTAGGGCGGCTTACTTCTGGTTCTGCTGGTCTGCCTGCCTGGTGCGCTCGTGTCCTTGGTCCTGCGTGGTTCCTGCTGGTGCTGCCTCGGTTACTGCTGGTCCTGGCTGGTGCCTGCTGAGTAGTTACTCTGCTGCCTGCTGAGATTCTGGTCCTGATGCCCTGCTGGGCTCCTGGTGCTCCTGGTGCTCCTGGTGCTCCTGGTGCTGGCTCGTTGCGCTGGTAGCTTCTGGGCTGCTGGTGCTCCTGGTCCTGCTAGGTGGCTGCTAGTGCTGAAAATCTGCGCTGATGATCGCTGGTCCTGCTGGTGCTGCTGGTGCTGCTGGTGCTGGCGGGCTCTACCTCTGCTGATGCTCGGAATCCTGGCGACTGCCTGGTGCTGGGCAGGATCGCTCGCTAGGGTGCTAGGCGCTGGTATTACTGCTTTTGCCTGCTATCTGAGCCGGGGGTGTGTTGTTGCTGCCTGCTGGGTCGGTGGTAGGGTCGTGGTGGACGATCCCCCTAATCACCTGTCGAAGCCGGGCCTACTGATAGAGGGCCCAGATGGCCTGGCCAGAGAGGGAGGACGCACCGGTGAACAGGAGAGGAAGCAATACTCCTCGGTAGGATAGGCAGGAATGGCATGAGGAGAAACGAGTATCCATAGGCGGAGCAGGGACACAGGCTCTATCAGAGAAACGCAAAAGGAAGGACAGCTGGACTGTGAGAGAGAAGGCGAGAGCTGGCCTGACACTTCGGAGGAGTGGCTCCTCGCTGGTCGGAAGCACAATGTCACACGTCCTGTACGGAAGCTTGCAGCCTCATGACCCAGGCCAGTCCAAGGCTGACGGACCGAGAGAAACGCTAATGTGATGGCAAGGTGCAAGCTTTTGAGGGTGACATGTCCGCCAAGCAGCATGAGGCCAGGGCCTTTCCAGTCGCAGCCACAAAGGTATCAAGATGGCGATCGTACAGCCACTATATGACCCGTATGCCATGGGGGGGGCACCAAATGCCAACCAATGCCACAGATGCCACAGATGCCACCACTGGCCTCACTCCACATATCGCTCACACTGCACAGCCAGACAGCCCCTAACTACACTCCCCTTCCTTCACCCCACAGCCAGCCCGTCCTCAAGAACTCTGTCCAATTGGTCTTGTGGGACTGACAACATCCCCATGTCATGGAAGGAAGGGCTCTACAAGCGACAAGTCAGGACTGGAGGCCAGCTCTCGTGAGAGCATTCCTCCCACAGCAGATACCGTCCCCTGTTTGTACTCTCAGGCCAGGGCAGCCAAAATGGTGCCGTCAGACCAGCACTGCCAGCAGCAAGGCAGAGCATGCCTGCTCACATCACGCTGGCCGCCTATGCAACCCCTGGAAGACTAATGGGGGCACGGCCCTCAGAGTGACTGAGAAGGAGTGCCACAGAGACTGGGTTGCACCCTTGATGCACTTTATCTTTGTTTGGGACACTTGGGTCATTTTTTAAATTACAAGCTTTGTTATTAAATGAAAATTATCTTCTGTGCTTCTAACACCTATGCTCAGTTATTTAGTAAACTAAAGCCTGCGTGGAGGGACATATCTACGAATGGTGTCGATCATATTGACGCGCTGGCGATGCCTTGTGGATGGGTTAAGAGAGATGGGATGGGCAGCAGGATAATCTTATGTTGAGAGGGTAATAGCTGGTAGGATGGGCAAGGCGCGTGGACACCGCTTGGGAATGGGTAATTAGTGCTGGGAATGCGCAGGATACCTGTTACTGGAGTGGGGTAAACAGAGCTGTGGGATGGGCAGTTGGATAGCTCTTTGGGATGCGGCTGAGATAGCTGTGGGGATAAGTAAACCTCAGGTCGCAGCATAGGACCTAGATATGGCGGTCCACCCTCACCAGACTAGGTGTATGGTTCACCCAACTACCTATAGGCCCTTATATTTATCATAACAATGTAATCATTGAATGCCAAACATTTCCAAACAAGAACACAACTCTTTTATTAAATGCCCTATTCATTGTAAGGAGCCACTCAAACATACATTGGCACGAATCCACCATCAGTGTGATGAGAAACACGGCTGAGGAAAGCATCCGATAAGCATCGTGTTTGTCGCCTATCCTCCTGTCCCTTGCGACTTGCCAACTGGAGAGTTGCCAAGACACATGTTTCACATGGAGACAAGCAGTTGCACTGCTTCGATTGGCCCGCAGTTCGGAGCGATGAAGCTACTTTTTGGGCAGGCATTGACATCCACAGTGCTCTATCAGGGCGCTATTTCATCCTTGCCTCCATTCACCAGGTCAGGCCTTGCCATGTAATCCCCATTGTAAGATCTTGTATGGAGGTCCAGTGCCGAGCCTGCTCAGTCTGAGAGCAAAGACATGAGGGTAGAGGTAGGGTGTGCATGAGATGGTGCAGGCGGAAGTGCACGGCGAAGCTCCACGATTGGGCTCCAGCTGCATCTGAGGATGCGGTCTCCGTGAGCGCATGCAACCGTGCTGACAGTGTGATAGGAAGACCATGGAAACTGAGCGTTGGCTGCGGATAGCCAAAGCTGGCATTCTCTGAATAGTCGCCCCTTGTGCCACCGCGGCCCGTGTGCCCACCTGCGACACCTGTGATAGTTGAAGATTGCGCCTTCACGTCGCAACGTCTTCATGGGGGTGAGGTCATACGTGGAAGGGCTACGCGGCTTCTAGGGTAGGTTTACATCTGCGCGACGGCGCAGGAAGGGCCACGTGTCGGTCAATCCTCCCGGCGGATCACGAGCGTTGAAGCTAGAGAGGCCACAATCTTTGTGTGTCCATTGGCGAGGCGGGCTGGATCTAGACGCAGGCCATGAGATGAGGCTTTGCCCATTGCTAGGCAGGCCCCTTCCTTGAGGTGACTGTGTGAGTTGGTAGTGAGAGTGCCTGGTGCCATCGGGTGCGAGAGTGTAGCGTTGCCATGAAGCAATCGGATGTACAGATGGAAACGTACCTTGTAGCCGCGATCGAGATCGGTTGCCCAAGTTGGGCGAAAGAGGGAATGATACTGAAGCGCCTTTGTAGTTGTGATAAGTGGACAGGGCGCCCCTGACTTGGCTGCGTAGCTTTGCAGGCAGACAGTGCCTTCGCCATCTATGGCTGCCAAGGGATGTGGGGGAAGTTCCTACTTCTGGATACCACTGAGCTCTTGGGCACTTCGCCAAAGCCTTCTTCAAGTGGAGGGGCACACTGGAGGCAGCTCCTCCCTGTATGCTTCGATGGTGCCTGCAACCCACTCTCTGACCACAATGCTGAAGTGGTGTTGCATGCATGGCAAACCGGACGCGCTCGACGAATGGCATAGCCTCGCCGAGTGTGCGTCCTGTTAGAGTAGCAGGTACCGCCGGGTAGGCCAGGTGGCGGCGACTGGAGCGTGCAGTGCCAATCCAAGCACCATTCGAGCCCAGCGGTTTCCAGTGCTGGTGCTAGCGGAGAGGTGACTGCTGCTCGTCGGGTCAACCTGGGTCTCTGCCTGCTGGCCACAACTTCATCAAACATGGCTGGTGGCCATCTCATGGATTGCCTGGAATGAACGAGGGTCTTCGTTCCTTCAGCTCCACCACAGCCTGTTATAGCAGTCCTAGACTCTGCTCCCTTCTCCTCGATACCAACTTCGACCCAGAACACTCTCGCTCTTGGCTGCCCTCCTTTTCTTCCAGTGTAGAACAGGAGAAAGAGCCTGTAAGTGGTTCGCACTGTTGTCAGAACGATGGTGGCTTACCAAAAGACAGATGTGTGTAGTGATCCATGGTGGAATACATGGTACTCGCTTGTGAAGAGCAAAGTCCAGATGAGAGGCGAAGAGGTCTCACAGCAGAGTGCTGCTGCGAAAGTGAGATCCAGGGGTTCCTCCCCCTTTTTAGTAGGCCAATATTGTGTTTTCCACTAGGTGTCCTTATGTCATCCTCTAGACATCCGGCACATCCCTTATGATCCGAGATACGTCCTCTATGCGATATGTTTTTCTGTTTTAACTGCTTGTTTATGCGGAGCTCATCCACTTTCAATCCTTCTCCGCATGCGGAGCGGGAAATGGCTCGCGCGGGGGCGTGTCCATTATCCGTGTTGTTCACTTCCTTCCCTGTGTCTGTTTTCTGCTGGAGCGCGATGTAGTTGCGCCGCGTATTCTCCCCCCGTCCGTTCCTTTCCGTTGTTGTCTGCTGTGCTTGTGCAAATTCGGAGCACTTTTGAGAGCAGAGAGTGTCCTTTTTACATACATTTTGCATCCGTCGGCCTATGTGACAGGCCCTTAACCATCTCAACCTCTGCCATCCCCTTCTCATTTTGCCTTCACTCTTTCCCAATATCATGGTTTATTTTCCAATGAAGACCTGTCCTTATTCAGAAACATTCTTAATTTTGTGTGCCATTAATCCCTATTTCTGAATTGAAAGGCTTTGCTCATTGACACTTTTTGACTTCTGCAATGACATCTATGTGGAGCTGCCCTTAAACAGCATTCAAAAGCTTCAGCTGATGCAAAATTCAATGGTGTGGGAAACTATGGATATGGTAGCCAATGCCAACATCTTACTCAAGGAACTACCAACTTAGACAAACAATCCAATAGTAGACAACAGATTAATCAAGGAATCACCGAGATCACTCTTACCAACACTGACAGGGCAAGCCACTTGTATATAAATAGAGAGCAAACTCTAGTCCCTTCTTGACCTAAGAATGTTACCTAGTTGGTTAATGAAATATCTGCAAGAAAACAACCAAGTCAGAGAAGATCCAGGACCCCCCACAGATGTAAATTTAGGAAAAATAAAAGGAAGCTTCATACCACCTCATGTGATTTTATTTTCTTTTTCTTGGTTTTCAAGTGAGATTGATTCCATAGAGTGAAAAAAAGATAATGTTCAGTTTTGAAGGAGAAGGAGGAAGTCTTCTGGAATGATATTGCCCAGACGACTGCATTTTCCACATGAAAGTGCTTCACAGATACTTGAAGGGAGCTGTTCCGTCTAGAAAGAAGCATGGGAGACCGGGTTCCAAACAACAACTCTTTATTTCAAACTGCTAGGTAAAGAAACGGAACATAGTCCAAGCCGTGGCAGCCCTTTATATAGCAGCTAGCTGCGCGTTGGTCATGAACAGTATTTAACTCTTCTTCGATCTTGGCGGTTCCGTCGGATTGACTTTCCCTAAGCGAACCAATCCTAGTGCCTCTTGTTCGTGCATCAGAATGAAGTAACTTGAGAACTACCAAGTTCCTACAAGCAAACCCCTCACCCTTTGGTTCCAGTTCAGTGGCACGTTCTCAAGTCGCGCGTGGTGTGGGGCTTTCCTAGGGCTAGATTGACCTGTGGTGTGGCTCAATTTTGGTCTTACAAGTGGTTTGGATTTTGGAATCGCTGCTCTCTCGATCTTATCATGGAACCTGCTAGAAGGGTGAGTCGCCATGCCGCATCCCCTGGTTTCTTCTCGGACCGGTTGAGTGGCTCTTGCCGCTCCCTCTGGTTTAAAAAAGGTTGGTTGAGCTGGCTGCTTCACGCTTCAGGAAGGGATCTTGCTTCGTTCTGCCTGCTCCGTACTTTTTTCTTGGGGTTCAATTAACCGTGGAGGCTCTTTGTTTGGTTGCGATTGTTGGTGTTTTGGCAGAGTTTGCAGTCTTGTTATGCGAAATGTTCATATCCTTATTTATTTAATTTGTATCCCTAGTTGTTTTTGTATCGGATATTATTTTTAGTTCTGTGGCGGTTTTTCTTTTTATGGTTGCGGGATATGAAGCTCGGTTATGTGCCGCTTTCTCCCTCCAGCGTCTGGATTTAGTCGGTAGGAACGGAGCCTGGATTTGTGTGCATGGTGGCTGGCAGCCTCAGTCTGCGGCGGTCCCCAGGTAAGTTCTTGGATAGGCTAGGTCACTGATTTTCAAAGGCATACGTATTTGCATAGAGAGTCAGGCGGTTGTCCATGTATAGGTGGGGTTGTAACGTCCACGGTAGGAACTGTAGTAGCCTACCCGCTTAATAGTTCGGATGGGCTTTTATCCACTTAAGTCCCACTAGTCGGTATAGTGTGTGCATTGTAGTAAACGGATGAGTCATGTCTTGCATGTTCACCCCTTGTCTATTCTCTCTTAAGGCCCCTCACTTAGTCTATATCTAAACCATTGCGTTCGGGCCTGCCATTTGCACGGATGGCGGCTTGTGGTTATGCATGAATGGATCACCCCTGGGCAGCCAGGTCATTCTCAACGAATGTTTCAATCTGCAAGGCTAGGCATAATGGAGGCCCTATGTCTGAAACAGTATCTGGTAGCTGTTGTGTCGCAAATAGATATTGTCGAACCGTTCATGGACAAGCCTCGTGTGAGTTGTGCAAGCCAATGAGGTATGATTCTCCACACAGTATTGAGTATGCATCGACACAATCCAAAGGTGTGTTCCCCTCATGGCCCTCGAAGTTCAATGTGCGACCCGCTAGACCAGGCCCCGGGAGTTCCAGTCTCATATAGGTATAGCGGCGGAGGTAGGCTTGCTTTCTGACAGCTGTGGCTGTTTTCAACTCAGTTGCTCAATGTCTCTGATCCAGCTTGGCCACCCAGATGTAATCGCTGGCAGGGCTTCTGTCTGACTATGCCGGGTGACCCTCGTTGGCAACATGCTATCAGGCACGGTTCTTAAAGGAGCTGCTTGGGATTACCACCCTGTCCATCCCAATGACTGCACCCTTTTGCAAAAGACATTCGGGATCTGTCTGGCAGCGGAAAGGGTTCAACGCCTCAGTGTTTTTCTATTTTCCTTACGCCCAGCTTTACGTACCCAGTTCAGTATCACCACTGTACAGAAGGGTCTTTGGCTGTGCGCTCTCACGATGTTGGGCAGTCAGCAGGGCAGTTGTCTCCGTTGGATGTGAGGGTAGTTGGCAGCGAGGGTCGTGTCTTCTGTGAATGTGCATGGTGGAACGGCTCAGGGCGTTGGCGTGTGGGATGGCTTTGCGCCGGGGATAGGTGAAGTAGTTGTATAAGGCAGAAAGATTCAGACCACGGCCTCGTATTCTCGGAGAACAGAATGCTTCCAGGTTGGCTTGTTTGCCTGCAGGTTCCAAGGAGAGGTTTGTGGTTGGTTTACGCACTAGAAGGGCGTCTACGTAATAGGTATTCATTCGAATCGGTATTTGACTCCCCCTACGGCACCTACAATTGCCAGGTGCAGATCATGTTGGCTGAAATTGCGTTCCACTTTGGAGAGAGTCTGTTTGGTAAAGCGACCCGGTGCGCTCTCTGCCATCTGGATAGTGAGACTCAGGATGGCGCCCCCAAAGGTGCATGCAGGTGACTGTCGCGGCAGAGGTGTGCTAATGATAGACTGGGTGTACTGACGTTATAGTATCCTTAATACTTGGAAAGCTTTCTGTTCCCAGGTTGGCCTAGTCCCAATGGTTTTTATCTAGCAGCCGAATGTAGGGGTATTGCTATTGTACTTATGGCGCAGAGGAACACATTGTAAAAGTTTATGAGGCCTAGGACGCTCTGGAGATCGGTTTTGTTTTTTGTCTGGGAGATCTTTGGATAAGCTTCACTTCTTTTCGTTGGATCGTGAATGCCTTGCTCATCAATTAATAGCCCAAGAATTCAACGCCCGGGTTCGGTGGCCATGTTAACAATTTCTCTTTCTTGCACTTTTAGCCTATTTTCTTCAAGCGTGTTAAGACTTCTCTTAGCTTAGACTTTTAAGTGGTTCGGTCATTTTTGCTGAGACAGTACATCGTCAATTGTATTTGGACGGGACACCTTTGATCTCCATTTTGTTAACGTTCCATGCAGGCATTTGAAAATGCATGGAGTGCACTCTACACCTAATTGGAGGCGGTTAAATTTTTTGAATTGCCCTCTGTGGTGTGTTACTATTGTTTGTGCTTTGCTGTTATTGGCATCATAACGGGGTAGTTGCTGATAAGCTTTTATGTGAAATAGGTCGAGTTGGCGAATATTGTGCCCCCCCCCCCGCAAGTGTCATAATGTTGCATGACTGCGCATATGGGTATGCTTTGTTGGTAATAATGGTTGGGGGCTGCTTTAGTTCCTCACAGATGGCTCACTGACCTCCTGCTTTCCGGTTGTTGACAATCGGGGTTCCCACTTGGCGTGGATGATGGTGTTCTTAAAAACCCCTGCAACTATAACTTATTCAGCTGTTCTATCAATTTATTGGTTTAACGATGAAGTGGAACGCGTCTGGCTTTAAGCAATGGGACATTTTTCGGGTTAGGCTAAATGAGATTGGGGTCCGGGGTGGTATTGCTCGAGTCATCGAATACATCTGGAATTCGTCAGTAGGTTCTCCTCAAGTTAAGTAGTTATGTGATGCAGTTGTATCGGTCATCCGTTCCGAGAGGTGTGAATCCTTGATTATTCTAGAAAGGCTAAGGACGGTTACAGTTGACATAGTTAGGCGGCAAGACTTCGTGACATGTTGTTAAATTCAACTAAAAAATGTTTCAAGGCACTACAAGATTCGATTTTTCCTGAAGATTCTTTTTGAACAGTTTTTTGTTTCTTTAGTTTTTCTGCTTGATGTTCAGATATTAGGGCCGGATGGATATTCCAGAGGCATACCATTGTAAGACGACCTGAGTCGACATCCATCTCACAGGGTACTCCTTCATGTTCACCTCTGGTCCGACTTATTTATGCTTCCGTCCCTGCATTAATTGATTGGTGACTTCTGATGTGTCTTCTTCTTAGTCACCGGTTCTTTTTTTCATTTCGTTCATTGCTCGCTCTCTCGCTCAGTCATCGTATGTGGGGGGGTGGGGGTGCTATGTCACATCTTTTTGGACTAATAGCCCTTTTTGTTGTGGCAGACCCACATTCGATTGCTGCTCCCTTATTAATGTACAAGCCTGCACTATTGCATTGTAGGAACTCTGCATTTAGACCCGTGGCGGCATCCTCCTGGCACTCCCACGCAGCCCCACGATTGAATACCTGCTTTGCTTCCACTTTTGGTTGTCATTTTCTATCTGAATAGAGATCTCGATCATGGGACATTCTTCCGTCGTACCATCTTCGGTGCATCACTCTGGGTTTTCCGAGTCCTTTGTGGTGGGTTGTCATGTGGCTGTTTCTTCTCCTCCTCTGCCTTCTTCTCCTGTTTGTCAGCAGGTCTTGAATGCGTTCATTTTTCCACATGGTGGCTTGCTGGACTTTTTCGCTGCTCGAGCCGGCGGATTGCCTCACAATGGCCTCAGGCCATCTAGTTATATTCGCGCATGTTGAGTTAATTTGCTCTGAAGGTTAGGAGTTTGTCTAGGACGAGGACCTACCAGCGGTCTTATGGCTATCCATGTTTTGAACTCACGTGACCAGGTCCCAATGTGTCTCAAGGCTGCCACAATACTCTGCTATGATTTGCATCTCTTTGGTCCCTTTTGGTAAAATTCATTCGTTGATGAGATTTGGACACTTGTGACGATTAGTGTGTTGGAGCACTTCGGTTCAGGTTCGGACGCAGGTGTCGGTGTGAGGCTAGGTCTCTGGTTTTGCCAGTGCCTTCGCCATTTTAATACAGCGGCGTTCCGTCAGTGTGTAAGGAAGACAGCCTTCTTCCTTTGATCCGAGATTTTTCATCTGTTGCTTTCTAAGTCACAATAAGAAGCGCGTCGATTACTGGATTATATATACTGGTTGGAAGGGTGAATTGTGGTACGGTTGGTACCAGCGGATTTTTGCTCGGGTTCAGTCGGCTGCGTGCTGGTCGGTCATATACATATACACCGATCCTCACCTTCGGGGTTCGCACAGCCTGTTCCATAGTTCGGGAAGAAGTTAGGAGACCACGTTCCCAAATATCCATAACAACTTTGATTTCAACGCGCGTAGGTGGTAAAGCGAACTGAAGGCTAGCGAAGTGCGGCAGCGACCTTTACGATGAGCGGCTAGCGTGCGCTTTGGCCAATGCAAGGTGTATTGTCAAGCTCTTTCCCGTTGTGTTGGCGGTTCGCCGATTGATCGATCAGTGGTGACCAGGTCCATAAGTGTAGCCTTTGTCAGCCATCGAGAATTGAAGTACTTGGGAAGCCTCACAAGTTTTCCAGTGCAGAACAAGAACTGTATCTCCCCTTCTTTTAGGCTAAAACATAATTTAAACTCTCGCTCCGCACCATCCGTCTGAGCCCAAGGGAATAAGTGATGGACAATGTAGTATAACTGTGTAGCGATAATGACTTTCGTCCATCTGTTCACTTTGTGACACTCTCGGTGTACCTCACGTCAAACATCTGTTCTGCTCACTCGCACAGACGCATAGCGGGGAACACGTGTGCGTTCTTACAATACCGTATCATCCGTTTACAATCTTGCTTATTCCTATATGGATCATTGCCTGCCAGCGGCAACTCAAATCCGCTGCGTGGAAACAGGACAAGGGCGGAAGCGAAGGACACGGCGGAGATGAAGCGCACAGATTCAGAAGGAGAAGGATTGAAAGTGGATGAAGCTCGCAGTGAAGAAAAGGCATGTTAAAACAGAAAAAACATATCGTAGAGGACGATCTCGGATCATAAGGGAATGCCGAGAGGTGCTAGAGGATGGAATAAGGACACTAGTGGAAAACCTATATTGGCTACTAAAAAGGGGGAGGAACCACCTGGATCTCACTTTCGTCAGCAGCACCTGCTGTGGACCGTCTCGCGCTCTATCTGGACTTTGCTCTGTCACAGCGAGTCCATGATGTCCACCATGGATCACTACGCACAGTCTGTTGTTTGGTAGCCACCATCGTTCTGACAACAGTGCGATCCCATATACAGGCTCTTTCTCCTGTTTTACGGGAGGGAGCCAGGCCAAGAAGGTGTCTGGGTCTGAAGATGGAGTTGAGAGAAGAGGAGTTGGGACGTGATATAACAAGTGATGATGGTTGGAGCTGAGGAATGAAGACTCTCGTTGCGAGTTCTCAGATTCATGAGGATGCCGACGAGCGCATGTTGACGAAGTTGGAGTAGCTGAGACCGGTGACAAGCAGAGCACAACTTCTAGCCCAGCCTGGCTGGGTCGACCGGTGGGCACTGAACTCATGTGCCACCTGGGCTTCGGACCACTACAGGAGCAGTGCAGCTATGCTGGAGTGGTTGCCACACAACACCATCAGCATTTTGCGTCAGAGAAGTGAGTGCAGGCCAATCATCGATAAGATTACTGGAGTGATGGATGCCTCCAGTGCCCTGCCACTGGAAGTAAGGCTGAGAAGTTTGCAGCGCAGCTGGTATCGAAGTGGAACTTCTCGCCCACCTGTTGGAGCCCTACGTGGGAAGACGTGGCTGCAAAGTCCAAGCAAGTTGGGCATCTCTATTTCAACTACGAAGGGCTTCTTTCTAATCATTCACTCTTCACCCAATTGGTCGATGTGACTACAAGTTCCATGTACATCAATGCTTCAGCAATGGGTTATCTTCACGAAGCCCTCATTCATGGGCTTCCCGAATCCCAGCCCCCCTGCCATGCAAACTCAGAATGTGCCCTACTTACATCGTGGGGGATGATGATTCTCCCTCAGATAACCATTACCTCAATTGAGCCGAACACTTTCACACGCATGCCTCAAACCATGAAGCAGTGATCTTCAAATAAACAGGCTGTCCAGGGCAAAGGCGTGGTGCGAAACGCCTTTACGGCTCCTTGGAACAAATGGTATGCCTGGTACCTTCTCCACATGCCTCAGCATTCGCCCCCCCAAGCAGACAGCAGTTGACGGTGCTTCTGCACCTTGGTTCAACCTGGTCTCAGCTGCCTCCAGAACTTCGCCGTAAGAAACCATGGCTGGCTGTCGAATCCTCATGAAGTTCTGCCAGGACTGCAATGAGGGTCTTCGTTCTCAGCTCCACCAATCAGCTGCTTATACAGTCCCGTTACTCGGCTCTTCTGGCGCATCACAGTCGTTGCGACCAGCACACTTCGTTGGCATGCCTCCTTCTCGTTTGTGTCTGAACAGTGCTGTAAGAGCCTGTGAGAATGGACTTTCGCACTGTTGTGCTGCCTGAATGATGGTGCTGGCCTGACCATCAAAGGCGTGTCAGGCTAATGACTCGCCCATCCGGCAGTGGAGCAGATGCGCAGCCACTGGGGAAGTCGAATGCTGTCGACAGGAGCAAGAAGGGCCGAGAAGGGATGATAAGGCTGCTTGAAGAGTTCTGCGATGAGCGAGGGTTGCGGTGATACTGAGAAGGTGGAGGTCCAGGTGATTTTCTTCCCCATTATTTATTAGAGAAATACTAGGTTTTCCCGCGGGTCAGCCGGCGAAGATGTTCCTCTTGCGCATGGTGGCTCGGTGAGGCAGTCCCTGCAGACATGAGACCTACAGAAAATACTATCGGGATGATAAGCGGTTCCGCCTCAGAATGCGAAGCATTTTATTTGTTTTAGATGCGTACTCCGTGGTTGAGTAGGATCGTGTAGCTATGTCGTGTGTGCAGCTGCCCTAATCTGCTGATCCGCGGCACACTTGGCATCCATGTAGATTATTCCGTGCTTCATCGTGTCTAGCTTGTACTGTCCGGGCTTCGGCCAGATTTTTCGAGGAGTCAGGCTTACTACCATGCTTTGGTACTGAGGTGTCCGTCCATGTTCGACTTCAGACTCTGTTCACTCTCTGCGCGTGAGCACCTGTTCCGAAGTGTGTAAGCTCCAGCTCGCCACGTTCTTCTTCTCACACTGCGAGGAGAGCTGGTCGCTCCTTGTAGCGTGTGCTTTATGCGGCCTAGTGTCCTCTCTCGTCTCCACCAAGATATATTGCATTCCTCCGTGCGCACGATGTCCGGAGCTTCCTCCTCGCATGTTCCCTCTTCTGCGATTGAGATATTGCCGTCCGTCTCCCGTTCAGCGCGATCTTCCTCCCTTACCTTCCACATGCGGCAGTGGATCCACTATGGGCCTCGCTCATTAGACGGGGCTTCGAGGTTGTAGAGGTGCTCCTCCTACACACCACCACACCACCAGCAACAACACATAAACATAGTAGTAATGCAAAAAGTCATGGACCACGACAGACCCGAGCTACCATCGGTGACAAATCGAGCCACTCTAGCAAACCTATCAGACCAGGCAGGACCCAGGAAAGTCACCAGCCGAGCAACCAGCAGACCAGGAGAAGCACCGTAGCAGCACACCAGAGGAACCAGGAATACACCCGCGCAGGCCGCCACAGTCGGCGATGACAGGACGCACTAGGGAGCACCAGCAGGTACCAGGCAGGACCAGGAGCCCCACGCCGCCAGTCAGCCCACAGTAGTACCAAGAGTGCACAGCAGAGTGCGCAGATCGACGCCCGCTGATAGCACCCGCCGCAGCAAAGTGCCCCAGCCAGACACTAATGTGAAGCAACCCGTGCAGAAGCCCGCACAGCACAGGAGCTCCAGTGCCAAGCTAGACGTAAGCACGCAAACTTAACTTTATGCGACTTGTCAGCGAGAAGATAGACAAAAAAAAAAAAAAATCATAAAAGAACAAAAGAAAACAAAACCACACAAAAAAAAAAAGATACACAAAGGAAAGAACAAAAAAAAAAGTGCAGAGAAGAGATAAACACACCATCGACCAAAAGAGACAATTGAACAGACCAAGGCAGCGCTAATTACACAGCAGATGAGTACCCAAGCACCACGGAGCGATGCACCAACTGAGGAAAAGCAACGCGCAAAGATGCATGCAAGATTAAGCATTGCATGCAATGCCCCCAATAGCCCCAGCAACCAGGGGAAGTCCCAGCGGAGTACAAGCACCAGCTGGAGCAAGAAGCACACAGAGAGCGTTAGCATCAGCAAGAACAGCATCCACACCAGAGGCGCATCCCAGCAGAAGTAACAGAACCAGCAGAAAGTGCGCTAGTCCCAGGAGCCAGGGCAATGTGGTTGTCGGGTGACGCATGTCCCTTTGCCAGGGCTACGCAGCAAAAATGACACAGAGGCTTGCATTTCTATCTCTCTACCAATCTGGGTGTTTGTGGAGGCTGACGCTGGCACAGGTGGCAAGTATTGGTCTGTGGACTGGCGCCCTGTGAAAGCTGTGTTGGAGCAGCTCTGTTCCTCAACGCTGCAATAAAGTTAAACGCTTGTCTGGGTTTCAGGTCGAAACAGGGTTCCTCAAATATATAAAGACTACTCGCTCAGTTTTGCATTAAACCTTGATCCGCGACTGCCCTCCCCAACTGTGATGACGATAGGGCATCACGTAAGGCTTAATTGCGCTCACATCTAGAGGGCTATACCACTCAACTGCAGCACTCCACTCTCTCAACTCAAGCGGCATTCCCTTGATCAGCATACTCTTCTCAATTCCCTTCCGACCGTTTGCTGTGACTTCCC
>BHFT01074468.1:0-41581 GCA_004320025.1 Laticauda laticaudata | reverse complement strand
CGTTGGTGCAGTGTGACAGGGGCTTAACACATAATTAATTTTTTGCAAAATGATATATAATATATTACATAAATCTAATGTCTGTTCCTCAATAGGATAGGAAGCTAATTTAGTACTGAATGCAATAAGGTCTCCCAAAAGCAGTAAATATCCAGCAACTATTGTTGGTTGTTTTTATTTTTTTTTAATTATTTTTTTTATTGATTTTTTTATTATTATTTTTTTTTATTGATTAACAACTGAATAATTCAGTTATTCTATGATCCCTAGAATGAGGTTTTTTTTTCTCCTGATCATCTCTGCATCTAGAAGAAAGTGGCTACCCAAGAGTGTCTCTTTGGCTTTATATTGTGAAAAAACATTTTTTTTAACTGTTCTCTCTGCTGATGTTTTCCTTCAATAGTTTTCAAATTGTGAAAGTGAGGTTGATTTAAAGAACCAATGGGTTACAAATTGCTTAATTAACCAGCAGTTGCATTGTGATAAGACTCAATATGTTAGTTTCATATAAGAATAATTCTATTTGACAATCACTCTCTAGATGGATTATTTTTTCCTATGGAATTTCCAGGTCTTTTTTTCCTTTTAAGCATGAAGATGACAGAGAACAAAGAAAGTGTTATGGTGTTCAGCTGAATTTTGTTACAATATTTCAGGGGTCTTCAAACTTGACAGATTTAAGACTTCAACTCCCAGAATTCCTCCTCCAGTCATTTTAGCTCAGGAATTCTGGGAGTCTTAAACTTGCCAAGTTTGAAGACCCTTGCAATATTTGAAAGGTTCAGACATTTTCCCTGAGTGATGCAAAGTCGAAGACAGTTATGCAGTTGGCTATTTAGAAAAAAACCAAAATTAATAGAGATGTATTGCTATTTTTACTTACAATTAATATATCTCCCAAAGTTTTTTAAAATAATTTTTCTATTACATTTAACAGGATAATTCAAAGCAATTGAGGATAATAGCTTCCTGCATACTGAAGCTAAAGGCTGTGAATTTGCAGTTTATTGGAACTCTAGTTATATATTGTTTAAGACTTATGTTCATGAGAACTGGGATAATGCTATGGTTGTGCCTGATTTTTAGTTTGTGTCTTGCTCCCTTCTGTGGGAAGTATACCCCAAAAGGACAGCACCAGAAACCTCAGGAAACAGTGCCAAGAAAACTCAAGCCAGCCCTTCCCCCTTTATGAAAACCAAGAATCATCAGCTGAAAGAAACAATTCAGAGAAGCCTGCTAAAAAATAGTAACAAAAGCTGATCACAGAAATACTTAATTAGAGCCATTAAGATAAAGGAGATCAGGCTAAAAATAAATTATCCAAGGTAAACCGAAACTCCCTTTTTCCTGACAAGATTAATTCCTAAAATAGGAAAAATTATGCCTGTAATATTCATATTTGTAGCTAATAACACTTTCCCCCTCATCCTATTAGAAAATTGATGACATATTTTGGCTCACAAATATTAACTGAATATTGAATACCACATAATGGACAACATAGAACTTCTCACTTTTTCCATTTTTACAATAGAGCTTTGTTAATTGGTACTTTGTGACCTCTAAAAGTTTTCAATACAATAATACTTACATAAAATGTCCTTCCTGCTGAAATATTTCACTGCACTGATCAGATATATAAATATTAGCTGGAGACAAGTTAATCTTTTAGATCAAAAAATAATTATATAGCCCTAAATTCCCTTTTAAAAGGTAACACATGCATTTTAAGTGTATATATGCACATGTGTCTGTATTGGGAGGTTACACACATATACAGGCATATATTCAGGGGGTGATTTACAAAGGTATACCTAATTGCAAAATATAGAGAGAAATTAATATATTGTCAAGATGTTTGACTGACACCTGTCAGACTCTCTCAATAATTGATTCTCCTGGGTGATTTGTGACAGTATTTAATATATTTCTAGAGTAGTTGTAAAATTAATTATCTATTAAGTTATTCATTTTAATTTTTAAATTAATTTAATGAAATTTAGTGTAACTATCTACAATAATTTAATAAGATAATTTTCTAAAAGTGAGCTTTGGAGGAAGGTGCTTGAATACTAAACTGATATCTAAGTAAAGGTAAAGGTTCTCCTCACACATATGTCCTTGTCATTTCCAGCTCTAGGGGATGGTGCTTATGTCGTTAAATACTGTTACCTTCCCACCAAAGTGATCCCTATTTTTCTATTGCATTTCTACATGCTTTTTAACTGCTAGGTTAGCAAAATAACAATAATTTGGGACAAATAACAGGAGCTCACCCCATTATGTGGTGCCAGGGATTCAAACCGCCGAACTGCTGACCTTTTTGATCAACAAGCTCAGCATCTTAACCACTGAGCTACCATGTCCCTTAAACTGATATCTATTGTACATCAAAGTTTTGTCACCTGAAAGCTGGAATAGGTGACTTGAGGCCCACATCCTTTTTTTTACTTTAGCCCCCCCCCCCTCCTCTGAACACAGAGAACAAGCAGAAAATTGATTAACAGGCTTCTGAATATAAAACACATGCAAATTACAGTGCAAACTCTAAAACAGACTGATTATAAAAGACAACAAAAATAGCCCCGGTTCTTTTGCATACCACCATTCTATTCACTCTTCATCACTCTCTACCTGATGGTCCTCCCTGTATATTTTGTGACCTTGGATTTCAAAAGATTTTTCTCTCTGATCACAAAGAACTTCACAGGAGTCAGACAATATAACACCATGCAAGTAGTATCAAAATGCTCTACACCCATCAAAAAGTTATTTTTGTTCTTTCAGTGCTCTATAAAATTAAGTTTGCAGGTGTTTATGCATGTTTCAAATGTTCTCTGGGAAAATAGCATGATTTAAAAAAACAACACCCTGGAACTGATTGTGTAGAAGAAACAGCTTTCAGAGAAAGAGATTTGAATCTCAGAAACAAATGATGGCATTTATAATAGCTAACAGGAGCATTCCTGGATAGTTTAAAAAGTTCTATAACAGAAAAGAGTAGATTTATAAAGAACTCCTGTTAAGTGACATAGGAAGAACAGTCAGTCATATGAAATTATTCCCCATGCTTTTTAAATGAAGTGCATTTGCTGACTACGTATCATTTAACTTCATACTGAAATCAACCAATGCTATTCAGATATTTATTAAAAAACAATTTAAAGCCTAATGTGTTTGTTTAAGGTAACTTTTAAGGTTGTTCTAGAGCATATCTGCTGTGCATTGATTTAATACCATATTCTATCATCTAATGGTTAGTGATTAATAAGGGTAACTAACATTATAGTACATTTCAAAAAAGTGAAACGGAATCACATTTAGTGTTAATTAAAACTAGACTTGTTTAAAAATAATGGTCCTTAGTCATAATTAACCTAGTCATAATTAGCATTAATTTCATGGTTTTCACATGCTAAAAAGATAATGTTCAGAATGTTACAATACAGACATTAACAAGGCATGGAATTAGAAATGCCAGATATATGAGCTGAATTCTGCAGAAACAAACATACCAAAATATACTTGCAACATCTGATAAATAGTGGAAAAGATTATACAGCTGCAAAAATATATTTATACAATGATTAAGTATATTTACTATGTAGCCAAAAGTCTTAAAATTGAGATATAGTAGATCAGCTCATTTGGCTATTGAAATATTTCTATTATAACCAGAATGCAATATTAAAATTTTAATACATGTGTTTACAGTCAGGATCATATATTTTTGGACAATGATATCTTTTTTGGCATTTGGCCTCTGTGCAGCACCACACTGAATTTGAAATGAAATACTCAAGTTAGAGGCGAAATGAAGACTTTCAGCTTTAACTCAATAGGTTAAACAAAAGTATGGCATTAACCATTAAGGAATTACAGACATTTTAAATATCCACCTCCATTTTTGTTGGCTCATAAATAATGGGACAAATGAACATAATTGCAAATATAAAGATACTTTGTATCATAAGCTCTTCCTTTCTTTCTCCCTACCTCTCTTCCAGTCATTCTGATAGTGTTAATCTTGGTTCCATCAATCCAAAGAATCTTATCCCAGAAACTGGGAGGGCTTTGTTAAATGACTACATCTGGCCTGTCTATTCTTGAGCATTACCAGTGATTTGCACCTTGTTGTAAAGTCTCTGTATGTACATTCATGAAGCAACCTCTTGACAGGAGACTTTGACAATGTCATGCCTACCTCATAAAGAGTGTTTATGGCTTGGCTAGATGTGAATGGATTTTCTTCACCAATGTAGTCATCAACTATAATTGCCTTTTCTGGTCTTCCTGACCTTTTGTGTTGCTGAGCCTGCCAGTTAATTCCTTTTTCAGAATGTCCCAAACTGTTGTTTGGGCCACTTCCAATGTTTTAATATCTCTTAGATGGATTTGTTTTATTTTTCAGCCTAAGGATATTGCATAGTCACTTGTTTGGAATTCATGTTGAGTGTTCCAATGTATAGGTACCAAATGCAAATGTGAAACTCAGAGCCAGCTCCAGACCTTTATCTGCTTGATTTTCATGGACTAATGAGGGAACAGGGCATACCTGACCATGAAACTGCTTGTCAGCCATTTGCCCCATCATTTATGAGACACCAAAATAGGGGTAAGTGTATTGAAGTGGCTGTAATTTCTCAGTTGTTATTATCTTAAAATTAAATTAAATCTCTTAAAATCAAATTTCTTAAATCAAAGCTGAAAGTCTTCATTTCATTCACATCTTGTATGTTTCATTTCAAATTCAATTGATGGCATACAGGGACAAAATGCCACAAAATGCATCTTTGACCCAATATATATGAACCTGATTGTATGTATCTTTGTGTCTTTAAGTCAGTATTTGATTATTGGTGATTGCTTGGACTATTCCCTGTTATTTTCTTGGCACATTTTTTCCCTTAAAATGATTTGCTAGTGCCTCCTTTTTTGGACTAGGAGAAATTGACTGGCCCAAGACCACCCATCTAGTTTAGTGTCTAAGAAGAAACTAGAACATGGTGTAACATCTTGTAGCCTGATGCTTTAATCACTACACAACAAAACTGACTCAAAAATCAAATATGGAACAACTAATATTTCAAACTTGCAAAAACAAGATTATATGCTGTCATTTTAGCTGTTTTACTTATAGGCAGAAAATATGAAATATTGGTTTGTAAGAAATAAAAAAAAATTGCCAAATGAAAATGCAAAATTTTTGATATCTTAATGATATCATTTTGATGTTTGGATTCCCAGTATGAAAAAAGCCACAAACAAACAATGCCTAAATAATGGAAATGGGTGGAGAGTTATTGAAATCGTAATAGACTTTATATTTTCAGACTCAAAAAACAAAAGAAAAGAAAGCCAGGGTAGTATTGAAATAAAGGGATACTTGCTATTTGGGAAAATGCATAATTTTAATGCAGAGCCATTATACTGTCAACAAAGGTATATATAGTTGAGAATATGGTTTTCAAATTCTAACATATGCTATTAGATGGATCATTTTATGGCAGTTGAATGAAGAAAAATTTATATTTTTACACTGTGGAAAATTGTTGAGAATACCTTGGACTGGAAATAAATAAAATCATTCAATACTATATGTAATAAAAGCAGTCAATAATAAAGGGAAAACTTAAATATTTTGAACACAATGTGAAAGCAAGAATCATCAGAGTTGATCCAGATGACAAAAGCTTCCAAGAACTCAAAGAAACAGTTTCTAGCAGATATCACAAGTGAATCTGTTTCCATTTGGTCAGAAACTCAGAAAGTTATTGAATGACTGTACAATAAAAACTGCAGCAGTTGAAAGAATAATAAAATCATAAAACTGAATGAAATTTCAAAGGCATTAAAGTTCCTGATAATACATGTAAACTGTGATATTATTTGCTTTATAAGGAATGCTATTTTTTGTAAAGGATCTTGATATGGGGTAGGATTCTAAGATAAATTTCAGACTAAAGAAATACACTTTTCTGAATTTGTTTACACAATGGACATATTTAGGAACTATTTATTTATTTAAAACTATAAGGAAAATACCTATTGATTTTAGTTTCATAATTTAGTTTCATATATTTATTTATAAATCCATTTCTGCATTTATATGTATATAGACAGAGAAATTTATGCATAAAATGTGGACAATGAAAGCTTGAAAGCTATATCATGCACCATTTCTCTTCAAAGTAGGAAATTGTTCACACAATAAATAAGGAAATCAGGTATTTCTATCAAACTTGTGAGATTGACCAGTCAGAAAACACAAACAAATAAACTAATTCTAATTTATTGTAAGGTTGCATTGATCAAATCTTGCAAAAGTATACCTCTCCTCTGTCTGCTTTATAGCCCAAGAAATTGTTGTGGTTCACTGGCAGCAGGTCCAGATGGCTGAGGTCTCTGTGAGGACTTGGACCAGGGTCCTGCGTGTAATGCAGAGATGGGGCCAGGTCTATCAGAGAGTGGGGTGATACCTTTGGAGATTGTGGAGTCTGGCAGCAGTGATGAAGAGGACCCCAGGGAGCCTGTGCTCAGTGCACGTGCGCACAGGCATGCTCAAAGGAAAGAACAGCTCAAGCAGCATGGGCAACTCAGATGATGGCCCCTCCCACAAGGGATAAAAACCAGACTTCATGGTTGGCTTCTTTGCAGGAAGCAAAGAAGTTTTCTCTGAGTAGAGTCCTCGTTGAAACCCTGCTTACTCTGGTTTGTTTTTTGAAACTTCTGGCTTTGGATATTTATCTGCAATTAGTCTTTTGTTCTTGGCAGCCTTTTGCAATCTTAAAAGGGCTTGCTCTTATCTGGGACAAATAGTTTTGAATGACTCTTGGCTGTGAATGCACAGAATTCACAGCACCACATTAAAAAGGTTTGCTTTTATACATACTTGTGTTTGTTTGATTTGAAGAAGGCTTGGATCAGAACAGAAACTAGGGAGGATCTCTGCTCTGTACACATTCTTGTTGTGGTCAACTCTGAAATGAACCTGACTGAAGCCATCTTTTGCTGCTTCATAGTTGGCATGAACCCAGAGATGGGGAAGGGGAGGAGGAAGTAGATAGATCGGTTAACCACCAAAACAAAAATTATTCCTGTAGGAACCAAGGTCATCTTAATAGGTGACTGTGAAAGGAAGAGAGGAGTGACTGTTAGGAATATAAGTCACCTGACAGGTATTTGGGTTAGAAATATATAAACCAGTATAAACATTTTAAAACTGTATCTTTAAGAAAATGCAAAACTGTAATTAGGTGTGGTTTCTCAAACGGCCATAAGATGGAGCCAGAAACCTGGCTTGTTTAGCCTTAGTCTCAGAAGAGAGTGTAAGTCTCTGTTTCCTTCTGTTATTGACTGATATTACTGAATTTGATGTAAGTCTGATTCTGAACTGTTTTTTACACTGGAATTTGTTATTTGGATTATCCCTGGATTGAAAAACTGACTGATTTACCTGTGAATGACTTTGGATTGCCTATTTTGGACTTTGCTTTAACCGTTTCTGGAAGTAAAAACCTAGATTTACTGTACAGTGTATCTGTGTACTGTGTGTGTATTATTCAAACACTCCTCTCAAATACGTCTCCCTGTATGCGCTCATTCTCCAAATAGGAAATTACCTCAACAGTGACCAAGCAGCCTGCCAATTATTTCAGTCTACTTGTCTCAAAGTTCTGCTTTCAAAGGTTGCATTATTCAGAATGCTGATAGCTGCAGCTCTTTATCTGACTATTTCCTTTGCTGAGAGGTCATCTCCATATATTATTACAATGTTTAAGGTAATAGAAAACTTATAGAATTCATTCTGTGTTTTCAATGAAATGTGAATTCTGCATATTGTCCCACATATGAGAGAAAGTCTTTAAGATACAGATGATACAATGCCATCATCATCTGGCATTACTTATTCTTTGATATGGCCTCCTAGGGACGATCAAGTTAGCCTTTTCTCTTCTGGTCTACAAAAAAAAAATGAAAACAATGTTATCCTTATGGTAAGGATCTTTGTTTCTTAGTTCCTATTTGTTCTGTTAGTATTTCTTAGATGTTTTCTGGTGTTACTGTTCATATATTTGATCTATATCTATCTATCCAAATTAATGGTATAGTTTTATCTAAAATTTTATGATATTTTCTTATTTGACAATGTGTAATGTACAATAAAAATAACAGAAGAAAACTACATAAACAAATAATGAAATTTCATCTCATATATGAGCTCAAAATCTAAGAGCTGATTTGCAAAAGGATCACCAGTTTTAATAATGTCATCAAGCATACATGAAATGGAAAACTATAATATGTCGTGTCTGAAAAAAGCTTTTGGTTCTAATGTATTTTATTAATTATCAATTGATTTCATTGTAGTCTGGTGGCATATTTATTTAATATAAGAAGCAATAATCTCTGGTCCAAGTGACTGATCCAAATTCAATCATGCATCATTATCCTGGGACACAAATATTTATCTTCATTCATTAATATATTTTTGAAAGATGTACATTGAGTTTAATATAGAAAAGGAAAATATAGGCATGAAGTATGAAGGTAGCAACCTTTCAAGTATCTGGCAATAAATCTCACAGAATCCTACTCTGTTTGACATAAAAATGCACAGTATTTAAACTTATACACTTATAAATCAGTTTTTTCATTATATAATTCTTTGTGAAAATAGGAATTCTGAATTTTAGAAATACATCTATGGAAATATGTAAAAATAGTATTTGCTATTATTTTAAAGCTGTCTCATTTTCATCTCTGTCCTTGAACAGTGCTTTGAACTTTGGATTCACCATGACTCTCATCTTTTCTTTTCTTTTTAATTTTTTATTAGTTTTCAATAAACAAACATACACAAACAAAACACAAAACATCAAAACATAAAACTTCTTTTTGGAAAGCGGCTTAGTCCCGGGTTACATCTTTTTATACAGACATAAATTCAAAATTCATGCTCACTTTTTATCCAATTTCATATCTTATTTACCATTCTACATTTTCTACATAGCTTCTCCCCTCTTTTCACTCTCTTAATTCTATTTTATTTATTTCATCTCAATTTAAATCATTATGAATATTTCTTTTGTCTGTTCTATTTCAATTTTCTATTATCTTTTCTCATTAGACTCTCATCTTTTCTGTTGAGTTCCTTGATGGTTAGTTTCTTGTCTTAACCTGTGCCTATGTAAGAGACTCTTTGCTTTTAAACATTCTGATTCAGTTTGCATATCCCTGGACTATGGCAGGCATCCTGCTATCTTGCTAGCTGGAGCTAATAGTCACAGATTTTCCCATTGTTAATAATTTGTGAAAAACCCTAAAATGAGATATTTCCACCAAGTTGTCTGAATCAATTAATGATAGGAAACATTTCCAGTACATGAGCTGCCAGAATGGCCATAGTGTTTTATGGAGTGGCACTAAGTGACATGGGGGAAAAAAGAAAAGGAAAGGGATAAAGCCATTGCAATGAACCCATTGCCATTGAAAACAATAGCAATGTATGTTTCTAAAAAGTTTGGCTTGTAAGGCACAGGACGTTTCCAAAAGTTTGGCTTGAATATTTATTAGCATGCACAAAAGACACTTCTGCTGTTGAGAATTAAGGAAGAATCTTCCAAGATTATTTAGATTGTGCTTTGATAGACCTACTATATCCTTTCTGCAAAATTTTGCAGAACCATTAGATGGTAACTGAGAAAACATACTTTTTGAAAGAATCTACTTTTTTTCTAGTCCACATATTATTGATCTAGTAATAAAATAGCTTAAAAAAACCAGTTTCACTTTAAGTCAGATAACAGGTTCTTCAAGCCAAACTCAAAACAGTTTTTTGTTATTGTTTTATCCTCAACTATGATAGTTAAATATATTAGTCAAAATTCTCTAAGGACAGATGATGCTAAGGTTATCTGGTTAACTATGAGTGAATTTAAAATGTTGTCATCCAAATACAACACTAAATTTACTATACCATATAGAGATTTGAGTGCTTTTATTGCCAACCATCTTTCTGAAGGTGATTGTTATTTACCTTTATATTCTACAGTCTGACAAACTGAAGCATGTTAAAACCTGAGTGTAATAAATTTCAACCAGAAATCAAGGGCAAATAAGACAAATATATTACCATGTAATCTTAACTCTATCCATTGCCATAATCTTGCACAGAGCATCAACCTGTATGGAACAGAAATCCAAAAATTCAAGAAATACTTTGTAAGAGTCCTTTAAAAAACAAGTAAGATTTATGGTCCTCTTGATCTTCTGCAAGAGATGATGAAAAGCTTTATGCTCCTAGATTGAAGCACTTCCATTTCAACTACCTGCTGCTTTGTAAAGCTAGATCTCTGCTCAATGCATTCAAATGTTACAACTATGTAAAATAATAGTTTTATCTCTGCTATTTCTTTAAATAACTTACTTCTTTCCTACAAAAAAACAATATCAGAAAATGTAGTTATTAGAAAAATATACCTGAATGTTAGAGCTCTGGTCAGATGACTCTTTGCAATCTGAGAAAAATAAAAGCAACAATTATATTCACAAGCGAGAACAGTTTTGTTTGTTTTTTTAGACATACAATGCTGAACAAAAATGTAATGTTTTGTTTTAAATGTAATATAATGGATGAGCATCAGAGGTGGTATTCAAGCAGCTTCTGACCAGTTCTGGAGAACCGGTAGCAGAAATTTTGAATAGTTTGGAGAACCGGCAAATCCCACTTCTGACTGGAGATTTTACAGTATCCTTCCTTTGCCATGCACACCAAGCCATGCCCACAGAACCAGTAGTAAAAAAAATTGAATCCCACCATTGATGAGCATATACCAGAATTTTTACAGATTTAAAATTATATATTAAGTTTGTGGATAGAGAAATGGAGTAAATCATTTCTTTTAATTCTTCCAGAGAAATGCTATTATCTCTAACAATTCTCAAGAAACAAAAAATCTTTTTAACAGTGTGTGTAGCATTACTGCTGAAAAGTACAATGGAAAGTGTTCTCTCAAGTTGGCTTCTCTAGTAAAGTAATTGAAATATTGGATTGATAGACATCACATACTAAGTAGAGATGAATTTCAAATGAAATATTGAGCATTTATACTCACACTTGTATACTCTTGTACAACTTTAAATAAATAAATAAAAGAACATGATAAATGAGAATTTCTCTGCAATTATTTTATCCTTTGAATAATTTATCAAGCAAATTAGTTTTCATTAAAATGCTTAGGAAATTGGTAGAAGAAAAATACCAAATAATTTATCTCTCGGTATTATATTGTGGCTAAGCATGAGATTGATAATTTAAGTATGAGATGGATAATGAGATGGATAGTCTAGGGCAATACAAAGAACATGGTCTAAATTCTGTGGCACTGAATCTAATTTATTTATTTTTTCATTCTGAAATTTATATATGTCCTCAATCTAACTGTATTTTATTAGATATTAGTACTGTCTTTTCAAAGTGAACTTTGGGAAGGCAGAAAAGGAAAATGATGGGGATGGCTGAAAAAAGAAAATAAAACAATATTGAGATTAGGCATTTTCTCACCATTTTGCTTTTGTCCATTGCTTCTTTAACTTTCACACCTTTACAAAAAGGCTGAGCTTTAATTGCTATGTTGTAACCACGATCTTGAAGAACTTGATGTACAAATCATCTGATACTCTATTGGTAGATGGGGCAAAGACATGCTGCTAGGGAGCAATCAATTAAGACGTGGGTGTCAAACTCACATCCTCATGGCATTATCACATGGCATATTGGGACTTTTTTCCCTTTTGCTAAACCGGGCATGAGCATGGCCAACGCCTGATGCATCTGGCCTATGGGCCATGAGTTTGACAGCCCTGAGATAAGAGATAATCAGTTATGATGCAACCCCAGCTCAGAAGAGACCCTTCCTAATTCCTATGGCTATAAAGGAGTTGGTGGGAAAATAATTTTTTTAGGCTTATAAGATGTTTACAGAAGAAAAAAAAATAGAATTACTCATCAGGTTGTATTACCTGTCTAGTTTACCTTGGAAAGCTGACAGATACCTCTGCTCTGCTTTAATATTTCTCTATTTTTATTTACTGTTGTCTGTCAACTGAATTTAATTAAAATTAACAGTAACTCTTTGTGAGATGGGCAGCTATATAAATTTGATAAATAAAATAAAATAAACATTATTATTTTATAATAATTTTGGGTTTATTATTAAGATAAAAGCATTGATCATAACAGACATTTTAAAGTGAAATGTACACAAAACAACAAGGAATTCATGATTACTATGAATAATTCATTCCTTTCTTTCTTCCTTCCTTCCTTCCTTCCTTCCTTCCTTCCTTCCATCCATCCTTCCTTCCTTCCTGATCTTGTGAAATCAACTGTATGCATTATCTTCTATGGAACTGTAAGCTCTGAGGACAACTTGGAAATTGGGCAAATTATAACTTTGGATTTATGTTTCAAAGGTTATTAGTGGCTTATGAGAGAATGTTCCTTTTCTTGAAAATGTACATATTGTAGGGCACAGTTTTGTTTATTGAATTATGCACCAAACAATGCTTTAAATTAAACATCTTGTTTAATATTTTCATGATGATTTCAACATAGTTCAGAAAAGTTGTTCATAGCTAATTAAAATAAGAACAAATAACATTTTTCACAGGAGTACAGTATTCATCATATGCTTAACAAATTACTTTGAGATGAACTAATGTAATTTAATAAAAATAGTGCATGAACATAGAGGTTATATGTGCTAACAATTTGTAATATTTTGATACTGTATGTTGAACTAGTAATAAGTAATAATAATGTATTATCACTGGTTGTATGAGCAAAGGTAAAGTTGTAAAAATAAAATGTATTGAACCAATTAGCAAGGTATTATCAAGACTAATCTATTTTGATCAATATGCTGATTAATGTGCTGTAATTAGTATGAAAGAATCAATTACCATCAAATATTTTGATCAATGGACCAGTAACAATGTTAGATGCAGAATTTAATCAGATTGATTTATTTATGGTACTAAATGCCAGAATGAGACATTAGAAAAATCCTGGGTTTTATTTCTTTCTTTAGTTCTTTTGAGGATTAGTTTAGTTTTTTTTTAACTTCTTTGGTTCTCACGGTGTGAAGACTTTCTCAGATCTCCTCTTCATCCCTTTTAAAGTTTCAAAATATTAATTTCATTACACAAGTTGAGAAAACAACCATAGATTGAGTTAGCACTTAAAAAAGATAATTCCATGCTGTTGCCAAATTGTTTAAGTAGCTTCATTTAATTCTGAAAAATATAGATGTCCCAATCTGTCCCAAGCAAACCTTACTCACAGAGCACAGGTCCTCATATCTCTACCTGTATGTTAAGTAGTCTTTATCAGTCTACCCCTGTACACCTGGGGTAGACTGATAAACACTCTGGTACTTTCCATACACTTCCATGCTAAAATTATGCATGCAGGCAATTTAAGTCACATTGATGAATGTTGTTCAAATTTAGTTCATTTTCCTGTGCAGACATACCTTTCTGTCTAGTCTATGAATTATTTTTCCATCCCTTGGTTTGGCTGCAAAGGCAACTAGAGTACCATCTCCTGCAACCACTTATTTTTTTATGTTAGTGAACAAATAAAAATTCTGAGTAGTTTGTTTTTATTTAACATACATTAGAACCTTTACAAGAAATAACTTTGTTGCAAGAAATCATCTCTTGTGTCCTTCTATGGTGTCTTTACACCATAGAACAACATAAGTTATGTTGTTATTTATTTCTTTAATGTTTTTGAACTACATATCACCTAATTGCTGTATGAGTCTAGGCAGCATACAATCTAGAACAAGTAGAAATGCAATGCAAATAAGAACAGGATTTTAAAAAGAAGCAAAAAAAGAAAAACAGGATGACAAATCTGGTTGACAACTCTGGGGCATTAAAATACAACTGCAAGAGTTTTAAGGAAGAAATGGCAGACTGAAGACAGTTCTGCCAAAAAGCAGAGTCTATGACTGTGTTGGAATGGAGAACCAGAGTGTAGGCTGACTCTTCAATAATTTATCTCCAGTCAAGAAGACTTGACATTACCCATAACTGCTACAGATAGCAATGGCACTTAGACTTCTATACTGCTTCACATGGCTTTACAGCCCTTTCTAAGAAGTCAGCACATTGCTCCCCAACAATCTGAATTCTAATTTTTCCAACTTCGGAAGGATGGAAGGCTGAATCAATCTTGAGCCAGTGAGAATTAAACTTCCGAACTTCTGACAGCGGTCAATCAGCAGAAGTAGCCTGCAGTACTGCATTCTAACTGTGCCACCATTGCTCTACTTGTCGCAAGAAGAATGCAAGATCTCCAACTAGTTTAAAATTCTGGGAATAGACATCTCATTCAAACTGCAATTAACGCCTTTGAAAGGACATTAAATTTGCATATTTCTTCTTCTAAACCCTTTTGGAAATTGCTTGTGGACTTCTTTTCAGGATTTGTTGACCTTTGAATCAACAATTTTGATAGCACTAAGTTTCTTTTGCCCTTAGCAAAATAATGTTTAATTACAAGTTTATTTAAAAATAAATAAATGAAAGAACCAGCAAAATGGTGGTTAAATCTTTGGTTTTAAAGAGGTGTAAGTTGACTAAGAATCTAGATCCACTTCCAAGTACTGAAATAGGACTTTGACAGATTTACTTTGCAAGCCTTAGTTTGCAATGAATAATTTGATATGTTATAATATTCAATGTAAATGTAAAAACATGTAAATGATGAATAGGAGGGGAGAGAGCATTGAACTCTGTGGTGCCACATAAAGGAGCACTGTAGAGAATAATCCCTTCTTCTTTCAACCAACATAATCTGATATGTTTTATGTATGTTATGTTAGCTAAGTTACATTAGTTAAATTAAATTAGTTAAGTATGTTTTATGTTTTTTGGGGCTTTGCTATGCTATGCTGTGTTATACTTGTTTTTCTAAATGATCATGTAGCCAACTTATTGACCTAATAAGCATTAGTACCATTGCTCATGATTCTGCTCCCTAAACACTATATTCAATCTGAGGGACAATATGAAAGTTTTATAGGATGGTGGAGTCCACCATTATCTGTGAACCTTTAGCCACCTCATAGTTGGAAGTTGTCTTAAAAAGTAGCTTAGAAGGAATAATAACTGAAGAACATTTGCATTATGTGTTTCTCACTCAGTACATCATAGAATCCACTGATCAAATATTTATAAACTTCATAAAATCAATAACACTATGAAGTATGTGTTATTGATTTCTACTGATTTCTGTTGAACACTATGTACCAAATTGAGTACAGTAATTGGTGATATCTTTATGTAATAGTTTGAACTGTTTGTGGTTGTATTACCAGGCACAAATTGTGATCTGTTGGAAGCACAAATATTTCCAGGAGTCTCCTCATGGGAAAGAACACCCTGAAAAGGTGAGAGGGAACATTCCAATTAGGCAGTTGGAAGGTCTTTACCTTCCTATCTCTCTATGAGAGACCTGTTGGATAGTAAAGAGAATCCAGCAGAAACAGGCTTTTGTGGTAATTGTCACTATGTGTCTCCCTTAAATGGAATACAGAAGAATTTAATTTTTAGAATCAAATTACAGCCCATGTCACACAGCACCAATGGATGGAAAGAGGATGTAAAATGGAGAGAAACACTTGCCAGCCGTTGGTTAACACGATGCATCCATTCTCTACTCACTGCGTCTGTTTTTCATACTCTCTAGCCGTCCAGCATCCGTCTACTGACATTTCATCCGATAAAAAAGTTGTGAGCTGCACAAAACTTTTTGAGCGAATAAGTATCCAATGCGTCCATTATACATCTGCTACGCATATGGGAAACATCCATTATATGTCTGTCGTCATCTGTTACACATCTGCTATATCCGCTAGGCATCTGCTGCACATCCGCGCAACTCACATCCGCTCCAGTGGAAAACGGACACAGGGAGGAAGCATAAGACGCCCGCCGCAACGCTCACATCGTCGCAGGTTGGGGAATACGGAACCACAGGGAGGATTCAAGCAGAATAGTGTGGCATGCGACCACGGACATGCACGGTACATAGATTAGCGGCGGACGTAGCAAGGATGAAAGCGGATTGCAGCTCGCCATAGAAAGCATAAAAACGGAAAAAAATGTTCGTTATTAGGGGACGTATCTCGGATATTTAGGATGTCTGCGGATGTAGAGGATGCCAAAGGAACCTAGGGGAAAACCTATATTCCTTATAAAAAGGGGGAGAAATCACCTGGATCTCACTTTCAGTTCCAGCAGCCCTGCGGTGCAGACCTAATTCAGCCTTGCTCCTGTCTCTTGCTCATTGCTCTTGCTCTTCCACAAGCATCCAGTTCACCTCCACCATGGATTTGGCGCACACTCCTTTTGGTAGCCGCCATCATTGTAACAACAAGTGCGAATCCCTCTACAGGCGCACTTCCACCTGTTCTATGGGAAGAAAAGGAGCATCCAAGAAGTGTCTGGGCGTCGAAGATGGATCGCGAGAAGAGCCAAGTACAGACTGTATAACAAGCTGATGGTGGAGCTGAGAACGAAGACTCTCGTGCATTCCAGAATTCATGAGGATGCCGCCCAGCCATGTTTGATGAAGTTGTGGAGCGGCTGAGACCCAGGTTGACCAAGGCAAACACCAACATCCGGCCCAGCCTGGAACCTGGGCTGAAGGTGGCACTGACTCTGTGCCACCTGGCCTCTGGGACCATGTAACAGGAGCATGCAGTTACGCCTGGAGGTGCCAATAACACCATCAGCATTTGTGGTCAGAAAATGGTTGCAGGCCATCATCAAAGAATACCTGGAGGAGCTCCTCCAAGTGCCCTCCATGAAAGAATGGATGGAGAAAGTTGCAGAGCAGTGGTATCAGAAGTGGAACTTCCCCCACAACGTTGGAGCCATAGATGGGAAGCACGTGGCCTGCAAAGCTCCAGCCAAGTCGGGGTCCACTTTCACAAACTACAAGGCTTCTTCAGCATCATCCCACTTTGCCATTGGTCCGATGCTGACTACAAATTCATGTACATCGATGCTTCAGGCTACGGGGTCATCTTCAGATGCCAGGATACAACGCCAGTCACCATTCAAGAGGGGCTGGGAAGGCAACTCATCGTGGCTTCCCAGATTCCAGACCCTGCCCAACGACACGCAAGGATGTTGCCCTACTTCATCTGGGGGTGACGCCTTCTCCCTCAGAACCTACTCATGAAGCCCTACACTTCAAGCATGCCTTCACCCGTGAAGAGAGATCTTCAACTACAGGCTGTCCAGGTGTAGGCGGATGGTGGAGAACGCCATTGGCATCCTGGCCAACAAGGTTTCCAGGTACTTCTTAACCACCATGCAGCATCGCCCAGAGACGGTGAGGAGCATCCTGGAAGTTGCTGCATCCTGCACAATCTCATGCGCACCCGCTATCCAGTGTTGCCAGTAACGGCTCTGTGGACCACCAACAAGGTAATGGGACATGGAGCCTTGTGAATGGAGGCAAGGCGAAACTTTGATAGACACTGTGGATGTGCAAGGTCCCAACAGAGCTTCATGTGAAGGAAGAAGCAGCACAACCTCCTGAAAACACTGGTGCAACTCCCCAGCTGGAGCAGTGGAGTGGCAAGACAGGATGGTATTGGCTTAATGGATGCTTCCTTCAGCCTGTCTATCACACTGATGAGATTGTGCCATGTATTTTGAGATGGCCCTACAATGAACAGGGCATTTAATAAAGAGGTTGTATTTATGTTCAAATGTGTTATCAGTGATGAAATTGTTATTGATAAGAAAGGGCCATAGGATGTGGCAGCTGAGAGGTGGACCATACAGTCCCACTATGCTTACACTGGACGTTTATCTATCCCACAGCTATTACCCATTCCCACAGCTATTACCCATCCCAAATTGTATCCCTGCATCTCAGTTGCTGTCCTTACCATCCCAACAGCTATTTACCCATCCCACAGGGTATCCCTGCCAGTCCCCACAAGTATCCTTAACCATCCCACAGCTATTACCCATCCCACAGGTAGTTCCTGCCCGTCCCACTGCTATCCTTACCCGTCCCACAAGCATGCAAAGGCTTTAAACCATTTGTAAAAAGTTTCCACCAAGACTTTATTTACTAAAAGAACTGAACCAAATGTGTGAAGCAAAGACAAACTTTATTAATAACAAACTGTTAAAGGTCAAAATGACCCAAGTAAAGTGTCCCAAGTAAAGATTAAAGTCAACAGGTAGCAACCCAGTTCTGGCACTGTTCTCAGTTCACTCTGGAGGCATGCCCATAGTCAGGGGTGAAGGTCCAGGTGCTGTGGAGGTGGGCTGCTTCTTGGAGTACTGGTCTGAGGCGCCATTGGGATGCCTGCCCGAGAGGACAAACAGGGATGGTGGGTGCAGGAAGCTCTTCAGAGAGCTGGCTCAGTCCGGTGATGTGAGACCCCTTCCCTCCATGACAGGGATGTCAGTCCCAAGACCCGATGACACATGTTCTGAGGCCAGACTTGCTGTGGGGTGGAGGAAGGAGGAGTGTAGTGGGGCTGTCTGGTCTGCAGGTGAGCGAGGTGAGGGCATGTGGTGGCATGCTGTGCATGGTGGCATCTGTGGCATCGGTGGCAATTGTGCACTCAGGCATCGGGTGGCATCGGTGGCATATACTGTACCTGGGCTTGGACTGGAAGGGCTGCCTGTGCTGCTGGAACTCCTGGTAGCTGTAGCCTTGATAGGTGAGGGTCTGTGGAAAGCCTTGGAAGGCAACGGTGACTCCCCTGGAGTGGAGGAGCAGACCTGGGACTGGGTCGGAAGCAGGTTCAGCTGGGCCTGGAGGGTTGTGAGAAGACCTGTGATCCTCTCCTTTATCACCCTGGTACTGTGATTCGGACATTCCATGAGGGTCTGGTTGACGTAGGTGAGGAAGGGGCTTTCGTTTAGGATGGCGTTTGGTGTGTACAGCTGAGAGAGGAGATCTCCGCTTGTTGATAGTAGTGTCCCTGATCTCCAGCAGGACAGTGTGGCTATGCCCCTTGGTCTGCCTCTCTGCCTGCTTTCTGTGGAGATGGAGGTAGGAGTGGGGGGGCGTGGTTGGTGCTCTTGTGTCAGCACCCTCTCCTTGCTTCCCACTGCATCAGGGTGTCCTCCACGCGCTCCGCCAGGAGTGCAGCTGTCGGGGGTCTCCATCGTTGCACGCTCCACAGATACCTGCCTGGACACAGAGCGTGACTCTTGCCAAGAGAGGACTGGGCTCTCTGTGGGCTGCCTGAGAAGAGAGGGTTGACAGAGGGCTGATCCTTGGTGGCGGACCTCACCTCCAAAGAAGCTGCACTTGGCCATCACGTAGATCTCCCAGTTGGTGAGCTTGGACCGTGGGCCTGGCCAGAACTTCTTGAGGTGCAAGCTTCCGTTCCAGGTGTGCATGTGGCTTCCACCAATTGGAGGGACCTCCGAAGTGTATCCCAGGCGTCTCCGCTCCGTCGGGCCAAAGCGCCGCGGCGTTCGGGGGCGTCAAAGTTAGGCCTGGTCCCTTCCACCAAAGCATACTCGCTCCTCAGCCATCGAGCACCCAGCCTGCATGCCTCGCGAGGAGGTACTGCCCCTCTGCCCTATCGCGGTTGCCTCGGCCTCCCCTGGCAGGCGCGTTCTTGGCCCTGCATCAGAAGGGCTCTGGAGGGTCAGGGGCGGTCCACCACACAACCACCACGCCACCACCAGCGAGCACAACAGCAGCAGCAAAGCAGCACGAGCAGCACCAGCACAGCAGCAGGACCAGGAGCACCAGCAGCACCAGAGAGGACCAGTCGCACTAAAGACCAGGACAGCAACAGGAAGCACAGCAGAGACCACCAGGTGTCAGGGAGCGCCAGACACAGCGCACGCGCCCAGCACCAGCCAGAGCAGCCAGCACCAGAAGCAGCCAAGCCATCCGCGAGGCGATCTGATACCGCATAATCAAAGCCCAGACAGTGGGGCCCAATCGCTTGTTCCCATCCCATTGACTGCTGCACAGTCAATGACTACCCCATCGTCCAGCCCCTCTAGTTCTTTTTATCAGTCATTCCTCTGCTTCTTACTATCCTCTCTGCACATATCTATTAACTACTCTACTTCATGTCATTCCTCTCCCACCATACATCGAACTTCCCTCATTTTTACAAACACGCACCCAGCACGTGGTCGATCACGCGCCCAGCGCAGATTACCACCACCGACGCCCGAAAGGGGCGGGGGGAGGGGGCCCCAACCCCACCCCCCCAAGCGGTGTGGGATAGTGGCCGTCCTTCTTTGCCAGGGCTGGCATGAAGATGGCACAGGGCTTCCGTCTATCTTCCCCATGGTTGTTGCTGGAATGTGGTCTTGACAGCAGTCTTTCCTCTGTAATGGTGACCTGTCTGCGAGCTGCCATCCTTTATATCCACTGGGGCTGACGCAATGCATCCTCCCCGCATGCCGCGATGTGAAGCTTTTGCTTCACTTAGGCAATCCATCTACGGCGTCCGCTCTGCATCCGTGTTTCATCTGCTAGCATCGCTCCTCCGCTGCGTGTCCATTTCGCTGGCTGTCCCCCGGAAGCCCTGCAGATGTTCCATCCCTCTATCTGCTAGGCTTCCGTGGAGCATCGCTTACATCCTGCTACGTCTCTCTCCCATCCATCCTTTTCTGTGTTGTCCTCTCTGTTTATGCAAAATTTGAGGCCACTTTTGAGAGCGATAATACAACGGATGAACATTTTTCATCCACGTGTCCTTTTACATACTTTTGTATCCGGTTGGCCATTGACCAGGCCCTACAATTTGAAGGAACTGAATCTGAAAAAATTTTACCAATGGATAAAAGGTCAGTAATAGCAGTGAGTGCCTGAAAAATACACATAGTGAAAGTGCAGCTAACTTTTAGTAGAAAACAGAAAAAAATTGAAATTAATAAACTATAGAATTTTAAACTTGCAATGTACCAAAACATTATCAAATTGTAAAACTTTGGATAATTAATATTGGACTATAGATTCTAGCAATACATTCCTATTTTAATAATTTCCAAAAAAGCAATTAATTATTTAAGTATTATCCCTTAACTTGCTAAACCACTAATTAGTTTAAATCTGTTTCTTATGCAGTTCATCAAAGTAATGCAACTCCTTCCATATTTCCTATTCTTACTGTCTTTTGTTTAAAACTAAAAAATGATTATTTATGTTATCTTCCCCTATAGACATATGCTTATGTAATATTCGGCTGGACATAGTAGTCAAAAATATCAATAGCAAATATTGAGTTGTTGTGTTACTTTCTGAAATAATAACACTGGAATCTTTATATGTTTTAGCCATCCGGGTATTAGATGTTAATGCCACAACAATATAAATATATTCTCCTTCCCTAATTAAATAATTAGTAGCCCATTTAAGTGTGAATAAGCAAGCAACATGATGGGAAAAAGGATAGAAAAATATTCAAGGAGTATGGTTGCTGGAAACGTATGCTAATTGTACAATGGACGATGGAATAAGATGTATGATTGAGTTGCAATGTTTTCATGATTGCATGAAAAATGCAAGGATGATTTATGAAGGGTTAAACAGTGACGGGTAAGAAGGAGTGCCTAATGTACAATGATACTTTGATACTCAACTCTTTGAGTATCAATTGACAGAACTATATCGATAACTATGAAATTGTAATAACCTAGTATTGGCGCATCCAACATAGCTCCAACATTGAATGTTGACAATTCACTTCAGTAATTTGAAGCATCCCAATGAAAAAGGCGATACCTTTGTCCAATCAGAAAACAAAACTCGTTACGACTATCACTAAATCACCAACTTTGTATCTTGACCAGAATTCTATCCATATATTCATCATTACGTTTTACCGTGGGAAGCACGTACTTCACAAATGAATAAAATGTGCGCCGTAGGACATCCACCAGAGGACTTTGTACTTGGTTGACTAACTTCACTCAGATGTCTATATCCTTAATTGTAATTTACAAGTACATGCACAAGATACATGCATTGGATGCCCTCAAGGTTTCTTTGGACCAGTACGGTTCCACAATCTCTCATTACAATAATTTAGAGGATAAGATAAGAAGGGAAGTTTTCTAGAGATGGCACCAAGCTAGTGAGAATGGCCAATATTTTAGAGACATGATGTCAAAGAATTCCAAGAACGAAGGGCGGGTTATTCTGGGGGGAAACCCAAACCTGGCTTATCAACAAAATGCAATTCAAATGGAGAGAAATAAAGTTTTACACGAATTGCAAGAAAATAAAATACACATGTATAGATAGGAAGTATCTGACCAATGCAATAACAGTGAGAGGTCTAGAATTTATGTAAATTTTAGCTGAAGATATGCTGTGCTGCCAAAAAAAAAGAAACGCATTACAGTCCTTAGACTGCATTAATAAGAGAGAATCAAATGAAGAATGAGTATCACTTTATAATGCTTTGGTAAGACACCACATGGAATACTTTACGTCACCACAATTACAAAAAAAATGTGAGATTCTAGAAGAGTGCCAAAAGATAACAAAGATTAGATATGGTGGCTAAATATATGAAAGAACAGTTTCAGGAACTTGGTATGTCTAACCCTAACTAGTGATACCTTTAACAGCAGTTCCCTATCCAAGACCTGAGGAACAACCACAAAGTGTAACAAAAAATATCACATCCATGGCAAAATCTGGCTAACTATGCAACTAGCATAATAGTGTTTATCCATTAAAGTCATTTTGTTAGAATGGTACACACGACTTTCATTTACAGTATGTGAGTGAAAAAAAATATGAAATATCTCTTCTGCATGATAACACAAAAATAAATACTAAGAACAACATCTTCTAAAGCCCATGTCACACTCCCAATGATGAAATGAAAGACAACAGCACGAGCAAAGATGTTTCCATCCGTTGTATAATCTGCTCTCAAAAGGGCAAAAAAGTTGATAATGGATGGATAACACGACGCGTGGATATGCAGGCGACTGCAGAGCGGCATGCGAATGAAGCCAGCGGATGGAAGCGGATGGAAGCGATGGCACGATCACCAAGCTTCCGGGGACCTCAGCAAAGGCAGACGCGGAACGGATACACGAATGCAGAGCGGAGCCTAACGGATGAACGGACTTGCACACGGAAGCCCTAGCGGATGCACAGTGGAAGACCGAACGGATGCCGAGCGCCTAACTTGAAGCAGGGGATGTATTTCAAGGACGGGATAATAAGGAAAGCAGCTCGCACGTGCCAGTTCATTTCTATTAAAGACGCTTGCTGCACACTTCGAGTTCCTTGCCTTGCCCGCTGCATGCGTCTGCCGCCTGGCTGCCGCCTGCCTCCATACAGTCCTTGGTGCTTTGCCTGCCTGCCTGACTTCTGCCATCCTTCCTGCTAGCTTCCTGCCAGTCTACCTGCCAGCGCTCCTGCAGCCCTTCCTGCCAGGCCTTCCTGACCAGCCTTCCTTGCCAGACTTGGTGCCTGCTCCAGCCTTCATGGCCTGGCTTCTGCAAGCCTTTGTGCCTGCCAGTCCTCCCTTGCCAGCCAGCATCCCCAACAACCATGGGAAGGAAGTGGCAAAGCCATCACAAACCTGCCCCATCCCTGGCAAGAGGGACTAGGCCAACCTCCCACTCCTGCCCTGACTCTGCTTCGGCTGGGCTTCTGCTGAAGCTGATCCTCGGGGTTGCGTGCTATCCTGGTGCTGCGGCTTCTGATTGGTGCTTACTCTGCTGAGCTGCTCCTGTCCTGCTGGGTTCCGTTCGTCCTAGCTTGTAGCTACCTGACTTGCTTTCCTGCTGTTCCTGCGTGCTCTGGATCTTGCTGAGCTGCTGTGCTTTACTCTCTGTGCTGATCCTGGTCTCTGCTGCTGCTCTGTTTCCTGTGCTGCCGCTGCTGCTGCTGATGGGTTTGCAGTCTCGCTGCTGGGATGATTGATGATCCTGCTGCATGCTGCGAGATGGGACTCAGTGTGAGGATGATGATGATGGATGATATGATGATGATTCTTAGCTGTGATCTGCTGGTAGCGCTGCTGTGGTGCTGTGGAGAGCGCCCCTTACCACCTGGGCGCCCGCATTCTGATGAGGCCATCTGGTCCTGCCAAAGTGAGAAGAGGCGTTATGCAGGGATGGACGCCGAGCAGGCAATACTACATATGAGGAGGCGCCGAGGATACTGGTCTGGCAGTGCTGAAGAAGAATAGGACTATCTGTGCGGATGGACCACCGGCTGTAAGTGGAACAAGCGGAAGCGGTCTTGAGAGAAAGAGAGGGCGAAGAGGATGGGTTACCACGTTTGGTAGGTCTCCCGGCTGGTGGAGCACATGCCACACCTGTCACCGGGAAGCGCAACCTGAAAAATCTGGCCAGCCACTTGAAGCTGAGCAACAGATGAGACTATTCATGCCCCACCTGGTGCAAGCTTCCTGGAGGGTGAGATCCACCACCGAGGGCACTCACAGCCCCCTCTCACTTAACCTCTATCTCCGGCAGCCTGCTGAGCAGTCCTCCTCTTCCAGCCGAGAGTTCAGTTCTCCTGTCTCCAGGCAGGCTTCTTCCACAGCCTCACACCTACCAGATGGCTACGGCTCAACAGTGAGGTCCAGCAGACAACGCAGCACCACTTTCTCCTACAGCACGAGTCATTCGGGCGACACCGTTCCAACCGGTCCAACTGATAGGCCACCGATGCACCCCACGAAAATGATCCACTGATGACATCGAGAATGCCACCCCATGCCAAATGATGCCACCCACGCCAGTCCCCACCAGCTGCAGAGGCAGGACAGCCCCCACTATCACTTGCTCTCTTCCATCCACCCCTACAGCCAAGCCCGCCCAGTACATCTGTCACAGACTGTCCTGACCACCATAAGGATGAGAAATCTCTCAGTATCACTGGGCTGAGCAGCTGTCCGACACCTTCCTAAACCACATGTTCCCTGTTATCCTCTCTTGGCCAGGCATTCCATGCACCATTCACCACCACACACCTGGACCCTTCCCCTTGAGACTGGCACACCTCGATGACATATAAAGTGCCGAGAACCAGGTCAGCACTGGCTACCTGTGGACTATTTGGACACTTGACTTGGGTCATTTGTTTTAAGCCTGTTGTTCAATTAACAGTTTAATCTTTGATTCACACACTTCTTCATTTTCTTTTTAATAAAATCTTGTGTGTTAACTTTAGAAATGGTCTTAAGCCTTAAAAGCTATATGGGAGGGTTAAGATAGCCAGTGGTAGTGGGCGGGATACCCTTGGAAGTGGTTAAGATAGCTATGGATGGTTAAGATACTGTGGGATGCTGTTAAGGATTAGCGTGAATGGGTATATATGATGAGCTGGGTTAAGTATGAGTGTAGACACATTTGATAAAGCCTCCAAGTGCATAGCATAGTGGGACTTCTATGGTCCACCCTCCCAGAGTCCATACCTATGGCCCCGTTTATTACAATAATAATTAATCTATCATCCACACATGTGAACTCACACACAAACTCTTTTATTAAATGCGTCCTGTTCATGCCCTAGGCCCATCCAACATACAATGGCCCAATTCTTCCAGTCGCTGTTGATGAGACAGCCCTCAGTAAGATCTCATTAAGAGCACATCTCTCATTCTTACCATCCTGTCTTGGGCGGCACTCCCTGTTCAGCGAGTGTAGTGTGCTACTCTATGTTCCTCTATAGCTGGGTTGCTGCCGTGCTCTTCCCCATTGAGGCTCTGTGGGCCTTGCCTCCTGGTGTCTATCGGTTTTGCCCTTGCTCCATTCCCAGGCTCCAGGTCCCCATTGCCTTGTTATGGTCCACATAGCCTGTTCTGCAACCTGGGAACTGAGTATGCGGGTGCGCTGAGATTGTGCAGGACTGAGCAAGCTTCCATGATCCTCTCACGGTCTCTGGGCAATGCTGCATGGTGGTGAGAAGTACCTTGGAACCTGTTGGCCAGATGCCAAAGGCGTTCTCACCACCCGCCTTGCCCTTGGACAGCCTGTAGTTGAAGTCCTCTCTTCACGGGTGAGGAATCTGAGGTGTATGGGCTTCATGAGGGGTTGTGAGGGAGAGGCGTTATCCCCAACGATGAAGTACGGCACATCTTGCGTGTCATTGCGGCAGGGGCGTCTTGATCTGGGAAGCCCACGACCTGAGGTTGCCTTCCAGCCCGCTCTTGATTGCGGTGACTGTGCGTTGTATACCTGGGCATCTGAAGATGACCCGTAGCCTGAAGCATTGATGTACATGAATCTGTATAGTCATCATCGACCATGGCGAAGAGGCGATGCTGAAGAAAGCCTTGTTAGTTGAAATACAGTGGACCACTGCCTTGGCTGAGCTTTGCAGGCCACGTGCTTGCCATCTATTGGCTCCAATCCGGCTTTGTGGGGAAGCTTCCCCTCTGATACCACTCCGTCTGCAACTTTCTTCATCCTTCTTCAGTGGAGGGGACTGGACGGAGCTCCTCTTGTATTCTTCAATGATGGCCTGCACCACTTCTCTGACCACAATGCTGATGGTGATGTGTGGCACCCTCCAGCTCGTACTGCATGCTTTGTAGGTGGTCCCGGAGGCCAGGTGGGCAGAGTGAATGCCACCTTTGAGCCAGGTTCCAGGCTGGCTGGAAGTTGGTGTTCTGCTTGGTCAACCTGGTGTCAGCCGCTGCACAAACTTTGTCAAAGCATGCTGGACGGTCCTCATGGAGTTCTGGAACGCTACGACGTGTCTTCATTCCTGAGCTCCACCATCAGCCTTGTTGTACATGTCCGTACTCTGCTCTTCTGGTATCCATCTTTCGTACCCAGACACTTCTTGGCCACTTTTTTTCTTCCCGTAGTAGATTTCAAGCACCTGTGAGAGCTTTGTCCTGTTGCGAAGGACTGGCAGCTCGCCCAACAAAGGACTGTGTTACAATCCACAGGGACATGACTGGATGCTGTGGAAGAGGAAGAGTCAGATGAAGGCTGCAGAGGTCTGCACAGCTTGGCTGCTGTTCCGAAATCGAGATGCAGGCGAGTTGCTCCCCCTTTTTTATAGGCAGTATAGGTGTTCCCTTTGCATCCTCTACGATCCTCTTAGACATTCCTGTAGACATCCTTAATATCCCCAGATAGGCCCCCTCTGTGAACGTTTTTTCCATTTTAAATGCTTTGTTTCCATGCTGCATCCGCTAGGCATCGTTCTGCATCCGTTCCGCTATACCGTTTCCACTTCCTCCCTGGTCCGAGCGGATGCGAGTTGCGCGGAATGCATAGCGTATGCCCTAGCGGATATAGCGGACGCATAACGGATGCGGAACGGATGCCTAGCGGATGCCGTATTTGGATGCAGAACGGACAACTGGATACATTTTTCCGCGCAAAAGTTTGGAGGTCCAGCCCAAAACTTTGGAGCAGATGAAAACGTCATAAACGGTATGCTGGACGGATAGAGAGGGAGCAAAAACGGAGGCAAGTGAAGTACATCGCGTTTTCCAACGGATGGCAAGCTTTTTTGTCCGTTTTACATCCTCTTTGCATCCGTTGGTTCAGTGTGACATGGGCTTAAAATGTTGCTGACAATCTGCATGCTCCAGCTCTTAGCTCTCTTCTCTAGGAAATAAAGTTTCCCCCTCTATCAGGAAATGTACATTAAGAAATAAATTAAAAAAAGTTTTTCACACAGCAAATCCCTTGAAATAAAGTAGTATAAATAGACATTATCAAGCTAAGAAATTTTTAAATGTATTCCATTGTACATCAATGGAATTAAAATGGAAAACTTAAGCAGGGCACAAAAGTAAATCCCTTTACTTGTCTTAGAAATGGTGGAAAAACTTGTCTTCCTTATTTGTTTTCCTGAGTTCCTTAGTAGTGATCTCAAACGATACCTTTAATTTTGTCCCCTTACATTTACAAAAATCATGCTTTAATATTCATAAGTTTAGTTTCTCCTGTAGAAGAAAGAATCAATGCAAGATCAGAAGATGTGGAACAACTGAATGGATATCATCATCATATCATATTATCATGGGTTTTTCACTAATGCAGCAAATTCTCTCTACTGAACATAATAAAACGGCATAAAATATGACAGCAACATTAGTTTAAATATATTTTGCATTTATTTTTCATATATTTTGAGCATCACAAAAAAGGAGTAAGTACACTCCCTGAATAAACACATGATTATCCAAATACTAACAAAAGAAGTGTGATCTAAAACTCAAAATGCAAGCTTTATAACTTACTTCAGTATTCTTACGAACTGCAGTACATCCATGTTGAATATATAGTATTCTTTAAACTTAAACAAAGGTATTCCTTTTTACATTTACATATATCTTAGCCCTTATGATGGAGGCCTTATTTCCATGGTTACTAAACATAATTTGGGAAGAAAATCTAATCTATTACAGTGCATATGTTTATTCAGTTGCCCTATCAAAATGATATTTACTTTTGATACTATTTTTGTACTGCTGAAGTATTGTTTTAACATTTAGATTAGTGACTAATATGTATATTAGCACAAACTTATGCTTAACATTTATTCTATAGGCCTCCAGACAAAACTCTATGTTTGCTTATAACGTCAGAAGTATAGAATATGTAAATATAAAAAGTCAGAATTTTCTTAAAACTTTGCACCTCAGGAAGATTTTAAAACTGCATTTCAAATTTCTGATAAATGGTTCTAAAGTAATCAGTATAAATATAAATATTTGCTTAAAATAGCAATCTAATAATTTATATAATGTTGGAAAGGAGTTTACTTACATAATTCATAATTAATCTGATCAGTTTTGCATTTCTTATGTAAAAAAAAGTTCATCTCTGCAAAGTAACTTCAAAGTAAAACATTATGAAGATTAGAGACTGTCATTTGATCATTCTTCTCCAAGATTTTAGATTACATTTGATTGGCATGATAGAATTGTAAATAATCATTACAATGTATTAAGATTAAAACAGAAAATGAGGACTATATAAAGCTTCAGATTAGTCAGGCAATATATCTCATCTAGTCACTGTTTTCAGTTATGCATTCCCTGGATGAACCAGTTGCAAAACCCTTACAAAAGTTATGGTAAAGGGTGCCTTTTCCCCTATTAAAAATATTTTTCTATAATTATTAGATAAATTCTAGAATTAGACTGAATGTCTTCAACATAGATATATGTAATCAGATAATCATACTTTCTAGCCCAAAGATGCTTTTTCAAGGGGCAACTGGACTTTTTGGTTTTTCTTCAAAGATATTTTACTTCTTATCCAAGAAGCTTCTTCAGCTCTGACTGGATGGTGGGGAATGGAAGGATTATACTCTTTGTAGACAGCTGCTTATTAAGGCCACCTGGAGGTTTATCTCTGTCATCAAGGTGATTCAAATGGGTGTGGAGCCTGCTTGGAATGTGTTGTAGACTGGAGATAGATGATGTTGTATCCCTCTCCCTCTATTGAGAGAGAGCAATTTCAATTTTAACATAGATGGCCTCATTGACCCCTCTTTCAAACCAAACTTTCTACCATTCCATAAATCTCTTATCCTAACTGAAAGGGCTGTTTCAATGTCCAGTTAGGAGCTGTCACTCTTATGTGAAGTCTCTAGTCTAATTATTTTCAAACTATGCCCAGCTGTACTGTAATTGATATTAAATAAAATATAGTTTGGTCCTTGCCCTAGCTGCTACCTGTTCAGTGATAATGATTATCATGATAAAATAATATATAATGCAATATTAATTTTTGCAAATTCAGAACAAATTTTTGCTACAAAGTGAAGAAATAAGCCTTGCTTTGGGCTTTAGAACCAACTGTGTTGAAAATTAGATTATGTATACATTTGATTGATTTTAGCGGAAATTTGTTGGTGTTGTTGCTGTAATTATTGCTAGTTATTGTGTGAAATTATGGTATTTAATGTCAGAAGAGTTTACAGTATGACAAAAATGAGATTCCATAGTCTACTGTGCTATACACCCTAATCTTAGCATTTTGCATACAACTACTGTGTAAAGCAGTGGTCCCCAACCTTTTTTGTACCAGGGACCAGTTTCACACAGAAACACTTTTTCAAGGACCGGCAANAAATCAATTCTTCCCCAATAGTAAAGGACTTCTTTACTATTTCTTTACTAAAAACATATTTTTATATATATTTTAATCACGATTATTCATTCTTTATGGCCTGGTACAAAATGATCCATGGACTGGTACCGGTCTGGGGCCCAGTGGTTGGGGACCCCTGGTGTAAAGGACCAAAGTACAACAAAAGTGTTTATTTTCAGTTTTCTTGTTTGGTTTTAGTATAATTTTTTCAAGAATCCAAACCCAACTTTTCCTATAAAATAAATCTTTGTAATAGTCAGCACACAGTGATTCTTATCATCAAAGAACAATACTAAGCTTCATTAACAAAAAAGTTTGTCCACTGAATTGGAGTATGCTTTTGCTGACATGGTACTTTGTGGTAGGGACTATTAAACAAGCGACAAAAATGTTGGTATAGGTAGAGAGGCTCATGTCCAATTTATTCTGAAGTTAAATCTTGTAGTACTACTACTGACCTTGCACTATTTAGTAGGTGAAGTCTAAACTAAGTTAAAAATCAGATTCCTTCAAAACTACATTACCTTAGCAACAGTAAAGGGAAGACACAGCTTAGTTCCAAAAAGTTTTCAAAAAATCAGTCTTAGCTCTTCAATCTGGCCCTTCTACAGGACTGAGATCATTTATTATTTGTAATGTCTCTCTATGATACTCAAATACTTTGGCCACCCAATGAGAAGAGCCTAATGGAGAAGAGCCTAATGCTGGGAAAGATTGAAGGCAATAGAAGAATGGGATGGCAGAGAATGAGATGGCTGGATGGAATCATTGAAGCAGTCGGCGTGAGCTTAAATGTATTCTAGGGGATAGTGGAGGACAGGATGGACTAGAGGAATGTTGACCATGGGGTCTCAATGGGTTGGACATGACTTTGCAACTAAAAACAACAAATGTCTCTCTGTGTGTAAGATAGAGAATATGTCTGTGATATACCTGAATAATAAACCTTATATTATCTATTCTCTAATATTGAACATCCTTGATAGGTTTAGCATGTTATTAGTGAATCAAAAGCATCACGGGCTTGTTAGATAAGGTACCTAAATAAATAAATTATATTTTCATGGCCAATCTTTTGTGAATGTTCTTGCTGTTGTAAATTTTATTTATTTATTCAGGCACTTTAACTAGCACTGTATTTACTAACCCAAGTTGAGGTACCATGAATATGTAAAGACAAAATTTAATACATTCACCAGTAGAACAATAGAAGGGGTGCATAATGGAATATAGAAGGGGTGTATAAAGGAATATATGCATGACCTTAAGGCTAGGTCCCACTGGCCGACAGACGCAAAACGTATGCATAAAGGACACAGCGGACGAGCAAAATTTCGAGGAGTTGTCCAGTCTCATTGGTTATCTATCACTCTCAAATGATGTTGGGAACTAATTTGCCATCAAAACAATTATGAATAAGAATGGAAAAGAGGAACGGGTGAGGTAGTGCGGCGGGTGGCTACGTTAGCCGGGGTGAGTGAAGCGAGAGATGTGATGAGAGAGCGAGCCTTACAGGCGGAATGAGCGGAGTGGAAGGAAAGCGAGATGAACACAATTTCTGCAAGGGGTTCACAGGGACCGAGAGATGCGAGAGAGGAGAGCAGAGCGGCGAGTGAGGTCGTGAGCGAGTCGTATCGACGCCGATATAGAAGAAAAGCAGATGTGCGCGAGAGTGAGTATCAGAGTGGCAGAAGCGTCAGCTGTGCATGCGAGGGGAGAGATGAGATTCTTGTGTCAGTCCGTGAGATACAAAAGGATCAGACGAAGGCAGTCAGCATCAGGGAACAGACATTGTGCTGCCAATAACATCTTTAGCAGTGAAAGCTACCAGTGCAGTATCGTCCAGTCAGGGAGAAGTAAGAGCAGCCGTGACGTCTAGCGCTCTTTAACCAGCCCTATACGTAGATAAGACATGATACCACAGCATCCATCTCCCCGATCGGCAGACTGACTCTGACCTGCTGCTGAATTGCAGCAGCTGCGTGTGTGAACAGCCCCAAGCCACTCAAGCCCCTCAAGAGGCCCGGCGTGTGCTGAAGCGTGAGAGTCTGGTGCTGAGAGCGCGCGGAGAGGCGCTGAAGTGGAAGAGCGCTCGCAAGGCCTGCTAAAACCGAACTGCCCAGAGGCAGAGGAATTAGGCAAGGAAGAAGCATAGGAGGAGAGAATGGTAGTGAGTAGAAGTCTGCCATGCTAGCTATTTGGCTGAGAAAAAGGGGTAAATAGAATGGCATAAATGCGATGAATGGTATACCTCTGAAGAAAGGGCCAACACGATCTTATCGCGACACCAAAAAAAGAAGGACAAGCAGGTTGGCACGAGAATCAAGGCGAGGAGGAAGCGCGTGGGACAAACTCAAGAAATTACTCCGCGTCGGCTCGAATGGGAAGTAGAGTGTGAGTGAGTGAAGCAGAGTGTGGGGTGTCGGTCAGGCCCATGGTCTTAATAGCTTATCAACCTCAAGAGAGAAGATGGGCGCGAAGTGCGAGGCGTGTGCGAAGTCAGAGTGAATGTAAGAGTGGGCATGCCAAAGTGCAGTTGTACGCTGCATGCAGCGGAGCGTATTGACTCCACCAACACTGTCGTAGCATCAAGCCCTATTTGGACCCCTCCCCTGCAGTCTAGATGACTCGAAGCGAGTGCGATGACGTCGATCTTCGAAACAGCTCACAATCTGCTCCTCACACGACTCAGACCAGTGGAGCGCTGGTCCAGGCAAAAGTGATTTCTCAGAGGGCTCCCCAGGCAGGTAAGAACCCCCCATATGCAGCCGTCACACTCCCCGGTGCCGGTGCGCCACCCTTCTAGGGCAGATACCCCACCTCCCTGTTCGATGCAGAACCGTGGGCACCACAAATGGTAGCGAAGAAGCAGCTAGCGATGCAGGAGGAAATTCGCGGAATCCCAGTCCCTCCAGCCCGCGCCGGCGCTCGAGCCGCGCTCGAAGTACTGCGACGAGAGAGCCTCAGCAGCGATCTATATGATGGCTGATCTCGTTCTCATCGAGGAGTCGAGCGAGTACTGAGAGTGAGCGCAACACAGCTGTCCTGTTGCAAAGCATCTCAGCAATCTCAACAAATGGAAGACCAGTCAGCAGAACTTCTCTCTCTCAGCTAGTCCAAACACTTGAATAGAGGACCCCGGCCTGCACACCTTCGATCACCTAACGTGAAGGCCACTCCGCTCAGGACTGCCCGATGTCCAGTAAACGAAGGTGGATAAGGAGAAGATCACATGCACTTCTGCACCGAATCCCCTCAAATGCCCAGCTTGATACTTGCTCCTACTCAGTCCAGGTCAATTGTCCTCCACCCCAGGCGATGTCACAGTCCCTTCAACCGGTCTTCAACAAGACCCTCATACCTACCAAAGGCTCCGAGCCATTACCAGATTCCCACAGTCATGTACAGCAGGACCTTCCTAACCAGGCCCAGGTTGTTCAATCGCTATGCCACAGATGCCACGCTCCTACTTCGCCTTACGAGTACCAGACAGCCACCACTAGCATTCCGTCATCAATCTCCACCCCACCAAGCCAATGCGCTAAGCAGTCACATGGTATACACCTAATTCTTCTCTTCATTTTGGGCTCCAATCTACCTGATCCCTCCATCGTGATCGTCCTTGCCTTGATTGAATAGCGGCTTCTCGGTCAAACTCCATCTAGGAACTGAGTAGCATTCTCGTGATAGTTCATTCTAAAAACATTTGTCCCTGTTTGCCACCCTCCGGGTCCAAGCCAGCCCCAAAAGGACACACCTCAGATCCGGCCACTTCATCAATGACCACCTAGCACACCCTCCACAGTCCTGCCCGGCTTAACAGCTGAGGATCGCGATACTGGTACATGTACTAGAGTGATCTGATGAATAGTTCTAGAGACTGGTGAGTCTACATATTATTTCAATTCTTTTCTTAAACATTTATCTTTGTTTCATTCTGTCTTTTTTAATTAAATTCATAAAGTTTTACCTAAGACAGTTTTAACAAACGTTATCTTCTGCTTAAAACACACGTCAATTCAGTTTAACTTGGTTCATTTTTGCTTATATTAATAAAAGTCATAAACGTTTACCTAGACAGTTAATAAAGTGTTATCTTTGCTTAAGACTACTTTTTATTCTTTCTTACCTTAGTAAAGTGTTGGTGTGAAAAACTTGTTTCAACAAATGGTTAAGTCCTTTGCTGCTGTGTGCGATAGATATAGGATAGTTGTGGACAGATAAAACCTCCAGTGTGCATGCATCAGTTGGGAACTGTATGGTCATCGCCCATCCTAGTATGCCACACATAGTGACCTTTTTATCCGGCTTTCAAATGTTAAACTAATTTATTTCAATTGATCAGACACTTTAAAATAAAACAAAGATACTTTTTAATGGCCCTATTTCATTCTTAGGACCACTCAACATACATAGCAACAAATCTCATTCAGGTGGGTAACTGCGAACAGCCTGCATAGGGAAACAGTCCATTAATCATCTATTCATCCGTCTGCGCACTCCACTGCTCCAGCTGTTGATTGCGTCTCTGCCCTTTCGATGTTGAGCGTCTGTTGGGCCTGTCACATCTCCACAGTCTGACAGGTTTCGTCCTTTGCCTCCATTTACAGGCTCTGAAAAAGCTGACCTGTTGCCTGAAGCAATCGATATAGAATGATACTTTTGGTAGTCAGCATCAACCATGGCAAAAAAGAGATAATCTGAATGAAGCCCTGTAGTTGAAAATAAGTGGACCCTGACTTCTTGGCTTTGCAGGCCACGTAGGTCCATTTATGCATCAACATGTGGGGAAAAGTTCCAACTTGATACCAATCTTCTTGCAACGTTTTCCTCAATCCTTGTTCATGGTGGGGCACTAAAAGGAAGCTCCTTCCACGTTATCTTTCCGATGTATTAGCTCCTGCACCACTTCTCTGACCAACTTTGTGATCCTGTTTTTGGCACCCTCCAGCATACTGCATAGTTTCTGTATGCGTTCCAAGGCCAATCAGCGTTGGCACAGCAGTCAGTGCACCTTCAGCCAGCGTCCAGGATTGGACGGAAGTTGATGCTCCGTCTTGGCGTTTAAAATCCTGTGTCTCAAGCCGCTCCGACAAAGTTTGTCAAAACCACATGCTGGTTGGCCATTCTCAATGACATGATGGAAACACACACATAGACGTCTCTCATTACGTCTTCTGATAGCTACCACCATCAACTGGTCATTACAGTCCAAACTCCATTCTTCTCCCCGATCCATCCGCGGACCCAACACAAGCTCTTGGACTTCTCCTTTCTTCTTCTGTATAAAAAGCTGAAACACGTCATGAACTTTTCGTTCTGGAGAATGATCGCACTACATACGGACTGTTTTGTATCATGGATCCATGTGGAAACAAATGAGGAAGTGAAGACCATGACCAAGGGTGAAGAGGTCTGTACACAATGGCTGCTGGACTCATACTGAGATCCAGATGATTTTCTCCCCCTTTTTATCGGAAATATTGGTACGCTTGGTGTCCTTCTACATACTCTAGACATACTGCAGACATTGGAAATATCCAAGATACATCCCAGATACAAACGTTTTGTCCATTGTAATCCTTTATATACGAGATGTATATGCTTACATCCTTTCTATTTCTGTGCTACTAACGCTTTGTAGACGTTCCGTGCACCTTTTGTTTCCTCCCTGTTTCCATTTTCAGCTGCAGTGGATGTGAGTTGAGAAGATGGCCAGAGGATGCAGAGTGGATACAGAGGACGTTTGACGGATGATAACGGACATAGAACGTTTGTTGCCCGTATATGTCGTGGATGTACATCCTATGCAGCAGAAAGTTCTTCCGTTCACAAAGTTTTGTGCAGCTCAAAACTTCTTGCGTGGATGAAATCTCAGTGAACGGATGCTCGAGGGATGTGCAAACACATATGCAGTGAGTACACAACGGATGCATAGCGTTTTCTAACAGATGGCAAGCTTTTTTATTGTTTTACATCCTCTTTGCATCCGTAAGTGCAGTGGGACAGGGCCTTTAAGGGAAGAGATGCTTCCTCAGAAGCTTTCATACAAGCGAGGTAGAATCCCATAGTCATCTAACAGATAGAGAAATTTAAGAGTAGTTCAGTAGTTAAATCAGTTAAAAGAGGAGGCACAAGATTTGTGCAGGATTCTTACAAGATTCTGCTCCTCCTGAAACTAGCATGATTCTTTTAATGTAACCTTACAATAAAGTAGAACTCTTTCACCATGTCATGATTCCTGTCTGATTTATCTGGGAGGATTGACTGTTTTGCATGTCTGAAGGCAAAAACATCCTGCCTCCACTTTTAACTGTTTCATTCTTTGAAACGGGTCATTCCTAAGTTTGTTTCTTTAAGTATTAAGTGACTGTCTCATTTAGTTTTCCAGGTAGCATCTGTTCCTCTCTTTCTCCATGGTGATTCATACATTACATTACAAGGTTCTATTTATTTCATTTTCCCAGGACTATTTGTCTTGTCATTTCAGATTTCATTCTCTTTCTCTTGTATATGCTATGCTGGATGACTCAAGAAAAACAGGTGGATTTTGTGATCAATTAGGATTGCTTACTTCGTAAGCACATTCATGTAATTGAACCACATAATACAGGTAGAAAAATCACACCAAGCATGGAATCCTAAATTCATATAGGAAGGAATGTTCTGAAGTACAGTATGATGAGCGGTTGGGATAGGGATGCAAGAGGGAACCAGGAGGAATCAAAACAAAGCAATTCCATTCCATGCCACCAGCCATCTTAAAGTCACACTAAAATAATGCAGAGCCAATAAGTGCAAAGACAGGGACCATTTCCCAAACAATTTTTTAACTAATTGGACACTGAGTGATGACTGGGGTGGTAGGAACAAGAGAAAGTTAACTGTATCTTTTGCACATGATAATCTCAGATCAAACTTTGCCTTTTTTGCAATCACTCTAAGTTTAATAAAGTACTCTGGGCTAATCACGGGCCATGAGTCTTTTTTTTTTAATTGATCAAGTTGGATGGTTGACATTTTCCCAATCTGGACATTCTAGATTTCAATAATTTTGGTAATTGCCAAAAACAATTAAATTGTTGGCTAGGAAATTCTTAAGGTTTGAAATGCATGTAATTGGAAGACATCTAAGTCTAGAAATAGTAATATTGTATGTACCAATTTTACTCATGTACTACAATATGAAAAATGTTAATGAAAAAAATCCACCCAAAGCACTTAAAAGGAGATATTGATCTATTAATGTGATCCAAAGAAGGCCTAACATTGAAAATGTTTACTTACCAGCATGTTTCAATGAGGTTTAAGTAAGATAAATTGAGAGAGGGGAGAAGAAAGATTGATTTCCCAAGATTGTCAGCAACTGTTTTAAATAGAGAGGAAGTATTGGAATGATTGAATTTTTATGTGATAGAAAATATGTCAGATATGTTTTGACAGAAACTAAGGTTCATGCTAACTACAATATGAATCAGTGGTAATGAAATAAAATGCCAGAACAGCAATTGTCAAATTGGACAAGTGGCTGGTTTCACAATCTTTGAAAGTTATTTTATGGATCAGTGCTGTATGTTCTTCCTTTCTATCCAAAAGTATGAAATTAAAAAGATAAACTTAAAAAAAAGAAGTACAGATGGTCCTCGACTTATGATCACAATCGACTTATGATCACAATTAATCGACTTATGATCAAATTGATCACAATTTCTGTGGTTAAGTGATTCATTTGTTAACTGAAATTTCTCCCATGTTACAACTTTACTTGCTATAGTTGTTAAGTGAATCACTGCAGTTTATAAGTTAGTAAACCAGTTTTTAAGTGAACCTGGCTTCCCTATTGACTTTGTTATCAAAAGTTTGCAAAAGGGGATAACATGATCACAGCAACAGTCATAAGTATGATCCGGTTGCCAAGCATCAGAATTTTTGATCAGAATTTTGAACATGGGGATGCTACAAAAGTTGTAATCAGGAAAAATGGTCACAATTCATATTTTCAGTGTCACTGTAACTTTGAAAAGCCACCAAATGAAGTCAAGTACTATCTGTAAATGGGTTAGGAAAAATATACATTATTTGGAAATGATTTATAGATGCCATTAAGAGCAATATTGATTTATATATGCCATTAAGAGCAATATTTTCAAGACTGTTTAAGAATTGTAATTTATTTTTATTTGTTTGTTTGTTGTTTATAAATGTATATAAAAGCATATAAGAAACTATTACCTTGTACATAACACTTCTAGCCTTCTGTCCCATTCATCAAAAGAATGTCTCCATATTGATTGATAAAACCATCTCTTCGGGGCCTTGCAAAAAATCCAGCATGATTGAGGCCAATCTGATCTTCTGAAGGATGACGTTCCACAGGACAGGTGCCTTAACATAAAAGTCTCTTTTCTGGGTTCCATCAGACAACACTCTCTGGGTGATGTGAGCCAAAATATGTCCCTCAGCTAAACCTGATAGAATGGGTAGATGTAATAGTATCTTAGGTAATCTGCTTCCATGCCATTTTTCTGCCTTCTGATAAGACTGTTATAGTAAAAAGTGATTCAGTCAACTTCGGGGAAAACTAACATCTCAGTTTCACATTATTTTTTTTAAAGAGCATTTATATAATAAAATTCCTTATTGGCCAAGTGTGATTGGACACACAAGGAATTTGTCTTGGTGCATGCCCTCTAAGTGTAATAAAAGAAAAGATACATTCATCAAGTGTCAAGAATCATAAGGTACAACACTTAATAATAGTCATAGTGTACAATAAGCAATCAAATCATAATAGGAAACAGTTAAAAAAATCATTAGGATACAAGCAACAAAGTTACAGTCATACATACAAGTGGGAGAAGATGGGTGAAAGAAAGGGAGCATTAATAGTAGTAATAGTAATGCTTATTTATTTAAAAAAAGTCATACTATAAAACAGTCAAGAAAAATCATTAGGATGCAAGTATCAAAGTTATGGTCATAGAGTCATAAGTGGGAAGAGATGAGTGAAAGGAAGGGAGCATTAATAGTAATGCAGACTTAGTAAACAGTTTGACAATTTGTTTAGCAGATTGATGGTGTTTGAGGGAAAAAACTGTTCTTCTGTCTAGTTGTTCTGGTATGCAGTGCTTTACAGCATTGTTTTAAGGGTAGGAATTAAAACAGTTCATGTCCAGGATGTGAAGGGTCTGTAAATATTTTCACAGTCCTGTTTTTGGCTCATGCAGTATACTGCTCCTCAATGGAAGGCAGGTTGCTGCTCTGATCTCTCTTGTTAATACATTTCTGGCCTCATTGTACAGCATTCTATCACCTTCCTCTTTGGAATGACGTAGCTGCTTAAGTTTAACTGTGAACCAAGGTTTATTGTTACTATATATTCACAGGTTTCCGGCTGGTATACATAGGTCTTCACAGAAGCTGACATATAATGTTACAGTATCTCTGATCTCATCTATATCATATTGATATGCAGCCATTTCACCCATGAATTTCACCCATTTTGAAAACTTACATTTTTCCGAGGACATTTTCCTGATACTTATGTTTGTTGGCTGGATTTTCCTTGAATATGTGCCTTTTTGAGTTTGCTAGTATAAAATATGCAAATATTTTTTTTATTATTTTGTCTTTCAGGCTAATATTTAGGTGGAAAAATAGGTGATGTCTCACTCAAATAGTCATATTTCACACTGATAAATGGAAGCATTTATCACTGCTTGTAATCATGTGTTTTGCAAATCAGTGATTTGTAGCAGGTGTTTGTGAAACTTTTGTCCATATTTTATTTGGCTTATTTTATTTTATATTTATTTGAAATCACAGCATTGGTGGATTTTTGGCAGTAATAAAATAACTATTTTACTGTAAGTGGTTTCAGACTTTTAGTTAAATACTTTATTATTTAACTCAGAGAAGAAAGAAGGTAATTGCTTTTCAGCAGGAAAATCATTATCCGGGTCATCCCACCACTCATTGATTAGAAAGGCAATATATCTTTCAATTGCTTAATATTGTTGCATTTGTGAAGAAGATTTAATATCCCCAATATATGTATATACATGATGTTCTGCAATAATTACGGGAGAAATCCTCCCTATCACCCGATGTAGTTGGGCAGAATAATGATTCACAAGCGCATCTATGAAATTGCAAGCTGATTAAATCCTTTCCCTGCCCACAACTAACATGTCATTAAAATGAGCCTATTTTAGAATTTTCTCTGCACTAAGGTTAAAGTATATTATGTTTATTAAGTGACTTTTCTCTATTCAATATTTTTAATCCTAAAAATAAAAAAGGAAATTCAATTAATAAGCGGTGCATGATTTACAGTCCACTCTAAGTAATAATTAAAAATCATTAATGGTTTTTAGAATCTAGCAAAGAATATAACTGCTGAATTCATGAAGATGCCCACTCTACCTCCAGCTTAAGAAAGGTAGAAATTTTCATGGCTGATTTATTTACAGTTTGCTGGAAGAATAAAAAATGATATCAAGAAAAAATGAAGGATTTTAAAAAGTTGTCAAAATTAAAACCAAGATCAGCTAACAGGGTGTATGTATAAATTGTTATTGATATAAGACAGGGAGATGGGGTAAAAAATAAAAAAATGGAGACAAAGTGGATGCAAAATTTCAAAAAAATAATTGCTGTAATTAATTGGAGGGGGAATAGGGGGAAAAATCAGTAAAATTTATCCCAAAGTATAATTTAAGGGGAAGGTAGCCAAATCATATAACAGGAAATGCTGAAAATTTCATAACAATAAAGGACCATTTCATATGCAGAAATTATGTTAAAGACTCAAAAGTATTGTAAAGAAATACTTTAAAATATTCTCAAAATTCTAAAAGCAAAATCTGAACTGAATTTACCAATATTTCATTTGTTAAAATCTGAAAAAACAAAAGAAAAAACTCCCATGATTTACAAAGATAAGTGTTGACAATTGACATATCATTTGGATAGATGAAAATTGCTGACAATATCAGATTGCCAGATGAAAATGAATATGCAGCAATTGTAAAATTGTCAATAAATATCTATATCAGAAATCTAATCAAATTTAAGCAAGAAAGCTTCTTTTTTTGAAGATAGTTTTTTATTTTTAAACACAAACATACACATACAAAAACAAAAACATAAAATCCTCTTCCATTTTATATACATACAGTGTGCCAGTTGGTTATGTTTCTAATGTGCTATACTTTTGTAGTCATTTACTCATAATTTATATTAATCTTCACACTGTCAAACTAACATATGTTCATATATTTATCAGTTATTAATCATCCATGACTAAACTATTTATTCCATCATTTGAAATGAGATGTTCCACATTTTATCTTAAAATTATGTTATACTTTCAGCCAGTGGTTATATATATCTGTATCATGTTTTATATCAATCTATTAGATTTCTATAACAAAATTATCTAGTCTATTAT
>BHFT01074467.1:0-11227 GCA_004320025.1 Laticauda laticaudata | reverse complement strand
TTCTTTCTTTTCCTTAGGGTGTCCTTTCAGATCTTAAAATAAAGAAAAAGTTCTCACCAAACTGGCACACTCTCTCTATTCTCTTCCGTTTCGGAGCTGTACCAACTTCAGCAGTTTTAATGGTTGCCTCTACTGCCGCTGGCAAGAAGAGCTCCTCCTGGATCTACCAGGGACTTAATGATATCCCTGGGATCGACAGGTTGCGCTCTTCACTTTCACCATCTCTTCGGGACGGTTTAGATCCAAATGGACCATCCAGGAGCAAAGATATTGGCAGCGATCTCAGACCTCCAAGATCGCATGACGTATCGTCGTGACACCAACTCTGCCCTCAGTCTGCTAGTGTTTTGAAGGGATCCGAAGACCTGGGTCTTCAAGCAGGCTTTTGGGTAGAGTGATTGGGGCCTTCTTTTAGTTGTTCACTTTGCTTTCCACTGATTCTGCCCTCACTACCTTTTTTGTTTCTTGTTTTTATTATTACATTTTTCATATTTTAAATCATTTCTAAACTGCTCAGACTCCCTGGGAATCAGGTAACATATATATTTAATTGCTCAGTCTGGATTTTAAACATTTTCCACTTAAAACATCCTATTCAATTCAGTCTTGGACCATATAAAATTTAAGGCTATTTAAGAGTTTGTTCTTCTAGACTTTTCACTCCAAATTTTCAACATTTTTCTGTTATTGTTTCCATCTTCCTTAATGGACATTCTCAGATGTTTATAAATCCACTGCAATCTTGGATGGAAGTTTATCACATACACCATTTCACTCTGAAGAAAACTGCTTAAAATCAGCTTTCTCCTTTGTGAGTTATTGCATCTCATTTCCCAGGTCATATCACATACAAAATACACATCTGTTCTGTTCACTAACAGTTTTACAATGCATTTTGTTGGTGCCTGTGTTAGACAGGGAAAGCCAAATCATGGAACTGGAAAGATGTAGGTGATCAGTTTGACATGCATGCAAACATTTTGAGAGAATTATTATTTTTAAGCCTAAACAAAGCTCAGTTTCTTGCAAGAACTGAATTCTATGAGCTATAATATATCAGGAAAAAAAACTGGCTATTATTCTCCAGACCAGAGTTATGTTGATAGATTATCACTGAGAGATTGTTAGACAGTTTCAGAATGTCCTGCTCATCTTTTCATTTTGTGCTCCAAAAGTTAATGACAAGTAATTATTATTTCAGGACCTTTTGTTTTTCATATTTAGAATTTCATATTACATAAGTGATTTCATAGCTGCATCAAAGTTCTGCATTTCATAGAAATCATTTCTCATTTTCCCATGTTTTGTGCAAAACACAAGATAGTTGCATTTTCAAAGAGAAGAAATATCAAGGTAATTTTATCACATATTTTTGTTGTCCTTATATTTTAACTGTTTTCATTGCATTTTAATTGGTTTGTTTTATAATTGTTTTGAGGGTTTATTGTTTATTATTTAACCAAATCCATCCTGAGTCACATATGCAAGATGGACAGCAATATAAATTTTAAAAATAAATAGCAATTCATCCCATGTTTGCAGAAACCATTCCTGGGGATTCCTGAATTTTGATCTCAGATTTCAGATCTACATAGAAATACTGAAGATATCCAGCACTACTGAATGTCTAAGTAGAATCCTTTTGCCATTCTATCCATTATAGCACCACAAGTTTTACGTTTTCTTTCTTCTTGCTTCTCTATTCATTTCTAAATCTCTCTCTCTCATCTCTCTCTCTCTCTCATCTCTCATTCCCCTGACTGACTTTACTCGTCTCTGTCCATTTATTTCTATTTCTTCACTAAGTAGAAATAGTGATGGAGAACAAGAAAGAGAATCCTTCATGAATGAAGAATCCTCATCATTGTTTCTTCTTCTAATACATCTTTGAGTCAAGGAGAACATTAGGTGAGCTCTCTGCTGCAGACCCTGCTTTGTCTTTCTCCTATCCTTCTCTGAAAGGGAGGGAGAAAATAGTAAACATGGTGACCTTTAGGGATCAATGGCAAGCTTGTTTTGAATGACACAACCAATCCTACAACTTATTGGCCTTGATCTATTATCTGTCTTCCAGACTCTCTGTGAACCCAAGATTTGCTTAGCAACCAGCAAATAGAGAACAGAAGGAGCGATCTTGCTTCTACCAGCAGGATGGCATAATTGGATAAACTATGTGTGATGATGTGGGTCATGGTGCTTTGCATTGGATATGTGACTGAGTAGTTGCTAACAATATTGATCAGAACAACTGTCCCAAATATGTAATATGAAGCATAAGAGCCTATATTTTTATTTAAAATGGGTGATATGTTAATCCACCATGACAGTTCTGTTCTGAAGGGTTGTTGTGTGCATATGTGCACTCACATATATACAGATCTTATAGATTAACAGAGTTGGAAGGGATCTTGAAGATGATCTAGTCCAACCCCCTGCCCAAGCAGGAGACCCTACACCATCTCTGACAAATGGCAGTCCAGTCTCTTCTTGAAATGTTCTGAACTTCATCTTTTGAAGGATTCACATAGAGCCTATATGAATATTTCATAACTGGAATTATCCTTGTTAAATGGCACTTCCTCTCTACTACTTCCTTTTGTTTCAATTTCCATATTAAGCTGGAGGATGGGAGGTACAGTGATACAGGAAATTTACAGTTTAGAATGGTCTTCAGAGATCAGAAAGAAGCAGAAGGTTCCAAAAGTAATCTTTTATGCTAGTGCTGAAATGAACATTCAAAGTTTGGATATTTTTCCCCCAGATTTATCTATGAAATTTGAATTTGACAAATTGCATAGCTAAAAATTGCATAGCAGAAAATACAACTTCAGCAACAGAGTGGCCAATGCCTGGAACTCACTACCTGACCCTGTTCTTACATCCTCAAATCCCCCAAACTTTAACCTTAAACTGTCTCCCGTGGACCTTACTCCATTCCTAAGAGGTCTGTAAGGGGGCCTGCATAAGCACACCAGTGTGCCTACCGTCCCTGTCCTACCATTTATTCGTACTCATTTATTATGTATATACTTACACCTGTTTATAGTTATATGTTTATATGTTATGGTCATACTTATACTTGTTTTCTCATATATTCTTGACAAACTAAAGAAAGTAAAGAAGAGAAGAGAAGAGAAGAGAAGAGAAGAGAAGAGAAGAAAAGAAAAGGAAAGGAAAGAAAAGAAAAGAAAAGAAAAGAAAAGAAAAGAAAATGTCTATGGAGATTCTCAGTCATCCAGGTCATGGTTGTCCCAAAAGTGCTTTTTCAAGAGGCAACTGGACTTTCTGGTTTTTCTTTGAATATGTTTCACTTCTCATCCAAGAAGCTTCTTCAGCTTTTGATCTCAACTTTTATGTGGAATTTCTTGATAGCTTTAATTTCTCTTTCAAATGAAAAATCTTCTAAATCATATGTTTATATTTCATATTTTTATAAATACATTAACAAACACATTAATTTATGGTAAAACTTTATGTATCAACCTATGTATCAATTTTGGAACACTACCATTAGTTCAGCAGGATACCACAGCAACCATCAAACCAGAATTCAGCTGACAGGATTGCTTAGCAATCAAACCTCAAGCATTCTCTCAGCCCTTGATTGCTCCTTCTGGAATACTCTCCTTCCTTTTGTTGCTGTGCAATTATGTTAGATCATCTCTTATGCTGGTTTGTAGGAGTTGTAGTCCAACCTATCCAAAAGGCAGAGGTTAGGGAATATGTATACAGTTACAAGCATGGTGTACTATCAAGTAATGTATGAGAATGAAAGAGAAAGGATTAACGTTCTGCTTATCCCCCAAGATCTTACTCTGAATGTCATCTATATTTGAGAGTTCTTGCAGGGGCTGAAAGCCATGTCTAGGATTTGTGTCCTCTTAAATACCAGAAGGGGAGGTTGCACAGGGCAGCTTCTCTGACTGTGCTTTGAAATGACACGTAAAAAAGAAGAAGAAATATCATTGTGTCACCCACAATAAGCTTGAGGGTATTTCACCCCTTTGAAAAGCTAATCGAAAGATACAGCTCCCTCCTACAGGGAGCACCACATAGTTATGGGACCCAAGGAAAGGTGCAACTATTCCCCTGAACTTGTTCTTCCTATTTTTATTCAGAGGTCCATCTATTGTTCTTGGAACAAGACCTCAGTCCCAGCAAATAGCTGCATGGTTTTATTCTTATTGGAACAAAAGCCTGATCACTATGGGATGCTTTTGACATTTTAAAACTTAAATCTTCAAAAAGGCCAATAACAAAGAGAGAACAGCCTCTTCCCCATAACAGCCTTTGTTCAAAAATCATCAGGGAATCTTCCCTTCGAGTTGGTTCTGCTAACTAAATTTAGGCTGATGGTAATCATTCAAAAGACTTTACTTAGGACAGAGACCCCCAAACTTGGCAACTAAGACTTGTGGGCTTCAAGTCCCAGAATTTCTAGCTGGCTGAGGAATTCTGGGAGTTGAAGTCCACAAGTCTTAAAGTTGCCAAGTTTGGGGACCCCTGACTTAGGGCTTCTCTCCAACTCATCAGCAATGACAGACAGGAAGACCACAGGGCCAAAAGAAAATGGAAAGCTGCTGACCCCAAAGGGCGTCTTTTGCCATTCTTTCAAAACAAGGCCAGAAAGAGCAGGATAGTTTCTGGTGCTATTATAAGAATGTGGAGAAGGAAAGCAGGCTCTTCCTATTCTCTGTTGCCTGCCTCCCTTCCCCCACCAGCCCACATCCCTTATCATCTCCCACCAGTCCACCAGATCAGTTCCTGACCTTACCTGTGCAATTATTAGCAAGAGCAAGAGCACTGAGACTTATATACCACTTTACAGCCCTCTCTAAGTGGTTTACAGAGTCAGCCTATTGCCCTCAACAATCTGGATCTTAATTTTACCAACCTCAGAAGAATGGAAAGCTGAGTGAACCTTGAGCCTGGTGAGATTTGAACTGCCAAATTGCAGGCAGCCAGCAGGCAGCAAAAGTAGCCTGCAGTATGGCATTCTAACTACTGCACCACCATGACTCTGGTGCTCTAAAGAACACCTCTGCCAACCACAGTGATAACTGTTTGCATTTATATTGGCTTTTATGTTTACATTATGTTTCCTGGTGTCATTTTTTAAAAACTCACCCTAAGTCAGGGTGGGATTCTACCAGTTCTGTCCACTTCAGTAGAACCGGTTGCTATGAAAAGCAGCAAACAGAGAGCATACATAGAACCCGCCCACCTGGGATCTTACCTGACCGTTATTTCCTGTGTTTTCAACCACAGCTGCTTTGCATGACACAGCTGTGGTTGAAAAAGCAGGAAAAAAGGGCTTTTTCAACCGCCCTCTGCACACTTGCACGCAGAGCTGCATGTTATAAATTGTACTCACACGACACGCGCAACACAGAGCAGCAGAACTGTTAGTTATACCAGTTGGATCCCATCCCTGCCCTAAGTAAACATAATGAAAAAACTAACACAGAGTTCCTCAACCCTTTTGGCTTTGAAGATTGACAGTGGTGTGTGTGTGAGAGAGGGGATGGTTCTGCATGAGTGATGGGCAGACACAAATGCATACACACAGTTCCATTTGTGCAAGCAGTGGGCAAACGCACCTGCCTCTCATGCAAACACAGCACATATGCTCACCTGCCGTTTCCACAGCCTAGTTCCAAATGGCTCATGGTCCAGTAGTGGGCCATAGTCTGGTAGGTTGGGGGCCCCTGAACTAACAAACCAACTAACTACATTATTTAGCATCTGCATAGCCTCCTCTGAATTTGACAGAGATTTAATGTTATCAGTTACCTCTCAAGGATTGAACCAATGTATTTATTACGAGATGGGGAAAAGATAGGAACTGTTCAACTACATGTACTCTTTCTGCAGTAGTGGGATGCTACCGGTGTAACAACTGATTTGCTAATTGCGCACTTCACACACACGCGCACCAGATGCCCGCTGCGTGCACACCTTTCAAAATTACTTACCTTTGATGTTAGTTCAGGGAAGTAGTACAGCTGAGGCGTGGCAATCCCTATGCTGCGCAAATCAGCTGAGTGGATATAGGTGAGTACAACTCAGGGGCAGGTGGGCGGGCCACATAGCGAACCAGTTTGGAGCCAGCTGATCACTGGAACTAGGGGTTCACCCAAACCAGTCCAAACTGGGAGAATCCCACCAGTAGTGGGATTCAATTGTTTTCACAACCAGTTCTGTGGTGTGGCTTGGTGGGCATGGCAAAGGGAAGGATACTGTAAAATCTCCAGTCAGAGGTGGCATTTGCCAGTTCTCTGAACTACTCAAAACTTCCACTACAGGTTCTCCAGAACTGGTCAGAACCTGCTGAATACCACCTTTGAATCCCACCCCTGCCTTTCTGGTAGCTAGAAACAGGGGTGGGATTCAAAATTTATCACAACCAGTTTTGTGAGCATGGCTTAGGTGGTGTGTGTGGCTTGGTAGTCATTCTTGGTAGAATCTGAGAGTTGCTGGTTTTCCCTTCCCCAAGAGAAAATCAAAGACCCATCCCCTACATTCATCAATCCATCACATGACCCAATCAAATATCATCCTAACTTGAGCCATTCCTGCAGACACTCCTCTCCAGATACAACCCTGTTTAGCTTTTTAAAATTACCCAAGGCTGGCTAAGTACCTCCACCTACCTAGACAATAAATCTACTGAGGCCAGAGAGCACCTCCCTGCCGGACCCTCTGCTCATCCTGCCAGGGCCATGCCAGAGCTGTACAGGCTGGGCAGAGCTTGGAAAGTGAGCCGCGGGTGCGCGCCCACCTGCCAACCAAAAGAGCCGAGCCAATCTGAGCTTGGCTTCTTTCCCAAGTCCCTCCAGCCTGAACTCAAAGGGGCCACCGGGAGAGGCCACCCAAGGCAGTGATAGCACCCACCCTTCCATGGACCCCTATCCATGGGAGGCAAGGCGATGGCCTGTGCCACATCCTCCTCCAAGCTGAGCCCCACTGAGTGAGCGCCTCTGCCCAATGCCCATGCCACTGCAGTGTTTGGAGCTGCCGGAGCATTTGGAGATGCAAGGGGACGGGCTGGGCGAGGGATGGAAAGGACAGGCGGCTTCGGGTTCTCTCCGCCAGATCCACTGGCCAGGGAAACAGCACTGCTGTCGCCTCACCTCCCTGTCCACAGACGGGTGGGCACTATCATTGCCTTGAGCAGTCTCTCCCAGTGGCCCCTTCAGGTTCAGGCTTTGAGGGACTTGGGAAGGAAGCCAAGCTCAGGTCGGCCTGGCTCTTTCAGTTGGCAGGCGGGTGTGCACCCATGGCTCGCTTTCCCAGCTCTGGCCAGCCCGCATGGCTCTGGTATGGCCCTGGCGAGATGAGCTGAGGGCCCGGCGGGGAGGCTTGCTGCCTTGGCGAGAGTTCTGCTGCCAGGCAGGCGGGCGGCCTGTCAGCTGTGCTGGGCACCCCAGGCAAAGCTCTTCTTGCTCTGCCCTGTGCCAGGCAGGAATGGCAGCTGGGCACTTGTCCCGGGGTGGGCCGATCCTGCGCTGCGGCCCTGGGAGATTTGCCTCCCCATGTGGGGTTGCGCTGCCATCTCGGGCAGGGGAGGTTTTGTCATACTGGTAATAGGGCACCATTTTTAAAAGAATTGGCTTTGCCTTCGAAGGCGAAGGGAAGGCGGCGACAGGAGCGCCTGAAGCCAAGTGTCTCCGCCAAGCTCCGGTTGCAGGGAGGAGCCCTGGCTGGCCACGCATGGCTGTGCCAAACGCTGTAGTGTTGCTTTTAACACTACAGCAGCACAGGGAGAAGGGAAAGCAATGGTGGTGGAAGGTCGAGTGCCACACCAATGCTGAGGTCAACGCAGGCAGCACCATATCTGGGTATGCAACAAAAGTACTTCCTAATGGCCAGCCCCCCGCCATTCCCCTCCATTTCGCATGTTTAATATAGGCCTTAATTTGGGGGGAGGGGCTTAATTTGATTTTATGCCTATAAAGCATGCTGGTACTTCCTATTGGGGGAGGCTGTATTGTTGGAGAAACATGGTAGATCTCCATATATTTTGTCTGAGGGATGTCCCCACCACTATCATCACCTCCTTTTGAGTGTTCCAGCTTCCCATTATGCCTTTCAGTCAGCACAGGAACCAAATAACTAGAACTATTCTTTTAAATTATTTTTGTAAACTCTCAACATCTGACTTTAAGCATTTTAAAATATTCCAATTGAAGACAGCAATTATTACACAACACTATTAAGTAACAGAATATCCCATTTCCTTCAGCATCTGAACTCACAATCATACTTAGCAATTTTGCTAGATCATGCTCAAGTACTCACAAAATGAACTGAGGACATTCCTAGGTCAAGTTTGGTATGGTGAACTGTAGCACACAATCAAGGAAGAAATCTGGGGACTACCTCTAAATATAGCCTCTCAGAGATTTTGCCTGAAGAGTCCGGCCCCACACAAAGTTATGCTAGATCAAGAGATGGGGACAAGTTTAGCCTGAAACAAAAAGGATTGGTTTGTTGTACTTCAAGGCAAAGCCGGAGAAATGGGTGTGGTGGCTTATTTATTGTACTGCCCCAGAAACAGATACAAAGCTGAAGAATGTGACATTATTCAAAAACATTTTCTTGTGCCACAAATTATTATTATTTTTTTATTCAAATTGTTGTTATTTTTTATTCATCAAATTATTTTAATGAATAATTTTATTCATTATTCAAAGGCATTTTCTTGTGCATTGACTGAGAAGAAATCTGTGGCCAATATAGAAAAAGCCCCATAAATATGATCAGGACACGACCTAATATTTGCATTTTTATTGCATGCAAGAGACAAAATGTAAAAGAACAGGATTGATATATAAGTCAGTATTTTTTTAATGAGTTCTTGGGTAATGACTTAAAATTTGCTTGACAAAAGCAAGACTGTGAGTTTTAAGGGAGGCTATATCAGAAAAAGCTCATGTTTCCTCAGAACTAAGACAACAGTCAGATCTGTGCAGAGATCTGGCAAATGGTAAAATGTGCTTTGGCGCACACAAGGCATAAACACAACATCCTCAGCATTGTCTTAAAGCAGCTGCATCTTTTCCTGGCTAGAAAAAGCTGATATCACACAGCTGATACCGTAGATGATCCTAGAAAAAGAAACATCTGACAGGTACTATAAACATGCCAACTTGTGATATCAATCATATTCTGCCTTTCAAATCAGATTCCTGCACATCCATACACAATTTCTTTCCATGCAGTACAACCTTTCCAAAAAAAAATACATAAAATAATTTTAAATGGACACACTAAGTCAAATTATGCATTAAGACACTTGTAGCATGTTACATTTCTATGCCTTTTTATTGTTTCCAGGGTAAGAATATAGGAGTCTGATTCAATTACAGGTGAACATTTCAATTTATTTTTCTACCAGCTGCTTTCATTTCCAATTTCCTCTCAAATGTGGGATTTAAAGTAACTTCCAACATGTGAAATACAACACAGTTAGATTCCCTTTTTCAAATACACACCAGCCAACATCTGGATGAGAAACATCTACGCTGAAAATAACTGAAGACAAATGTGTTGGCCATGTGGAATCAGGAAACAGGTGGAAGTAAGGCTACTTATTCAGATAGATCATACTTACTATAGGGAAGGAATATTATATGGTACAGTCACTCCCTTAAAGTGAAATACTCCTGAAGTTGAGTTTGACTCTCAATTATTAATAGATACATCTCTGTATCTATCTTGGAAGAACTCTGGAAGTGGTTTGTTATCAGCCAAAGTGTTATTCCAAATTCCAAATTAGCCTACACTAATAGTAATTAATATTATATTATATAATACAATAGGAGTTCCTATTATTCTCTCATCTAAAAGCTAACCAAGTCCAACCTTGCTTAGCTTTGAGATCAACCAATTGTTGGTAAAATGTAGACAGCCAACAGGACTTCTACTTTTAGTTTAAGCAGAAAAAAACTGTTTCCATCGTAATTGAGAATGCATTCCCTACCCAAGCACTATCTTTGACAGCTTCCTATCTTCCTCAGAGGCTTTTTTTTTTTTTTTTNNTTTTTTTTTTTTTTTTACTTTCTTCATCCTTTGCGTTTTAGACTCATTTTTATTCTTCTCTTTCTCATTTATATTTATCTGGTTAGAAAAAAAATCCAAGGGACAATAGGTGTTTATAAACATACACGTATGTATGTAGATGAAGGGGAAAGTTATGAGGAAGAAGCCAACAACCAACTATGACCTGTGAGCTGTGTATTGTTAGTGTGAAGTTTATGTTCCTGATGCAGAAAACCTGCTGATTTGCTAATAACATTAGCAATATTTTTTAATTCTTGCAATTGCATTCATCAGGAGCAAGTTTGGACAGATGCCCCTTTAAAGGCATCTGAGCTGGCAGGAGTCTGAATCCACTCCTTGTCCTCTGGAGAAAACAAAAACAAAACCTCCCGCACAGATATGCAAATATAAGATCCCACCCATATTGCCTTATGAGATTTCAGGTTTGATTCTTTCCCAGATGTCCTTGTACTGACCTTATTCCCATCATATTTCTAGCATTGTATAAGCACATATAAGTGAATGGTGATACTATTACTGACATACGTGCTTTGCACTATAATTGTCTGGCTTTAAAGGAATACATCACTGTAAAATTCCTGGAAAAGGCCACATTTTATTACTTTTTAACTCTCAAAATCCAAATTAAAGAGAGTAGGATACAATGGAATATTTAATACATTCTGGTATGTATTGTATGGTTAGGCTTTGGGGCAGGGGTGGGATTCTACCAGTTCTGTCCACCTCTGTAGAACCTGTTGCTCTGAAGAGCACCAGACATAGAACCAGTTCTATGTCTGCTGCTGTTTTAGCCCACCTGCATGCACAGGCTCTTACCTGACCTTTATTTCTTGCTTTTTCAACCTCAGTTGCTTTGTGCGGCACAGCTGTGGTTGAAAAAGCAGGAAAAAAGTGCTTTTTCAACTGCTAAGGATCCGCGCATAGCACTGCTCAGCTGTCCAGGCAGCAAGCTGATGACGATATACACAGTATATATATATTATATATGTGTGTGTGTGTGTGTGTGTGTGTGTGTGTTTAAGTTTTCACGGGTACTTACATGAATGCAGTTCAGCTTCCTTCAGGTATTATCCCACGTCATTGGAATACAAACTCCATACAGAAGCCTGATGATGGCAGATGAGATTCTGCTGAAACGTTGCTACAACTTTGAAAGCACTAC